>PVJO010016167.1:0-42827 GCA_004026905.1 Hystrix cristata | reverse complement strand
TTGCTGAGTTGGAGGTCAACTGAGGCTACATAGTGAGTTGAAGGGCAGCACAGAATACATAATGAGAACCTGTCTCAAAAAACCAAAAAGAAATAAAAAAGAAATGCTTAAGAGGGTAAACCTTGTGTTATATGTATTTTACCAGAATAAGAATACATTAAAAAATAAAAACCTCATATAAAAAGCAATAATGACACCCACATACATTTGAAGTGACCCTGCTCCTCACCATTCTCTCACATCGGAGGTGAGCCTGTGCCCCTGGGGTGAGACAGGGTGGGCGGGACAGCGGGGAGACCCAGAAAGCTGACCCTCTTCTGTCCCTTCCTCGGGGACTCGGGCACAGAGGGGATGGTGGCGAGCCTGTGAGACGCTCCTTCACCTTAGTTCATTCCTTCGCTCTTCACAGGGTGCTGAGTGCCTGTGACCCTGCCCCCCCACCAGGGCTGGGACTGAGGCGGACTGCGTGGAGCTCCCTGCTCCCCCCAGTGCACTGCCCCAGAGCTGCTCCCCCCCCAACTCTTGCTGTTGAACATTCTAAAGCACATACATGTGTGGCTAGCTTTGCCTGGATTTTTTTGTTTTGTTCTTGTCATTTGGGTTCTTGAGACAGGATCTTGCTACGTAGTTCAGGCTGGCCTCGAACTCATGGCGATCCTCCTGCTTCAGCCTCCCGAGTGCTGCCATTACAAGCGTGTGCCACAACTCCCAGTGCCTGTTTTGGAGCTGCAGGGGACAGGATGTCATTGTGTGTCTTCAAGGACTTGCTCCACTCAGCTTGAGTCACTACACAGCACCAGTGACAGGAGATTATGAAGTTGTGGTCTCCTGTGTTTGAAGCCACAGCGGATTTCTTTGTGTGACTGCCTGAGAATTCATCTCCCCTTTGGTGACAACACAGAGCTGTGTCTGGTCTGGTATTGTCCCAAGAGAGCTGCTGAGATGTCTGCATACACACTCACACTTGTCCTGGGGGTGCCGGGAGGGCATCTGCTCTGCAAAGGGCTTGCCTGTCCCCTTAAAACTCAAGACAGCATGGGACAGTTCGGGGTTTAACCAGCTGGGCACGGGGAGAGACACCACACCCCTCTCCTGATCAAAACACTGGACCCAGTTCCTCCTACAGCCAGGTTTGTGCGTCCCTTCATGTGTACGAGGGGCCCAATCATCTTTTTCATGTTTGGCAGCTAAATCACTCAATGCCTGCTCAAGACATGTGTCCATTTTGCTACGGGGCTGTCGTTGGTCTTTTTCTCGCAAATTTGTGGGAAATCTTTATTTTTTAATGTAATTATACTGTCTGTTTTAAGCATTGCAAATATCCCTCTTGTTTGTGGCTTTGTTTTTCAAATTTCTTCGAGGTGGTTTTGATAAACCTATGGTTTTTGCTGTTGCTTTTGAGCCGGGGTCTTGCTATGTAGCCCAGACTGGCCTCCAACTCACTGTGATCCTCCTGCCTCGGCCAGGCGATATGACCACAAAGCCAGGCTGGCCAAACCTGCCAGGCAACTTGTGGCCATGAGGACACAGCCTGGGCTCGCCGGCAAGGTAGGAGGTCCCTAGAGGTAGACAGGTCCAGCCCTGTCTTGGGCCCATAGCCAGCAGGAGTGCGGCCTCAGGAAGCAAATGCGACACAGAAAGTGGGCCTCTGCGGGCGCCCCAGGCAGCACCTGCGTCAGCACACAATGTGGCTAATGAGACATGTGGCTGTTCTGGTCCTGCAGCAGCTCTGTCCACTGCAGCATCTGCAGACAGATACGATGTGTCACGGACACAGAGCAACCAGAGGGGTCACACGTACAGCCACGGTGAGTGTGGGCAGGGTCTTCCTGAAGATGCTACTACTGACTGGAGGCCACGGCCCGGCCTGGCCAGACAGACCTGGGGTGCGATCCCAGCCCACCAGGACAGCGGCACAGCTCGGAGGAGCCCCACCTCACCTGGTGCTGGAGACAGGGACAGCCCCAGGAGGACTGGAGCTCTCTGTGCCGGGGTAACGGTGGGCAGGTCCCGCCTGCACATGACACACATTTGGGGAGGTGGAGGAGCTATGGCCTTGTGTGGGGTCCTAGCGGGGAGGTGAAGGGTGTAAGTGTCACCCACAGGGAGCGCAGGGTGGACCCCTGTTCTCCACCCCAAGCCTGCAAGGTGGGAGTGCTGACCTCCTGGCAGGTTCACGCATCCCACGGGTGGGAGCAACAGGGACTCCTGCCCTCTAGCCACGTGCCAGGGACACTGGCAAGCAGGTTCATGAGATGGTCCCCAAGCCTGCTGTGCCAAATCCAATGGACAGTGGCTCAAGTGGCCTATGCTTAGGGACCGGGAGGTGATTGTGTCCTATGGGCTGGCACGGGGCTGTGCCACCCTCACTGAGGTCTATGTGACCCTCCCAGGCAACAGCGGACCCCAAAGCAAGGTGTCTGAGTCAGTAAGGAGAGAAGACCGCCCCCCCAAAAGGGAGCCCTAGAACTCCACCTGCAGCACCACAGGTGGAGAAGGAGCAGCCTGAGAGCCAGAGTCTGACAGTGGATGCCTGCGACACGGAACGTCTTGCCTGGGCCCCCAGGCTGGCCCTCGAGTGCTGTTCCCAGCAGCCTGTGAGCTGGCAGCAACTTCACTATGGGGCACCCCAACCCCGAGCTCGGGTGGGCCCAGTACGTGGGGTGCAGAGGAGATGCCACCTGTTCGCTGCCCAGGGTCCCAGAATGGAGTTCCGGCTGTGCCCAGCACAAGGCCCCCAGGACCTCTGGTGGGAGGGTGTGGTCTGCGGCAGCTTCATGGACCCAGGGCACCGCCTGGAGGCCTCCCCTCTGCTTCTCATCCCTCCCCAGTCCGTCCTGAGCCAGTGGAGCCTTCGGATCCCGGGTCCCCCTGCATGCCGCCCCGTTCCCAGCTGGCACCTGGCATCGGGCCAGCTGTGGCCGCCTGTGACAGCATCCTTGCCCCGGGGGGGCTGACGGTGCAGGCAGAGGGGCGGGTGGGAGGACGCAGTTTCTCGGGTTCCTACGCAGAGTCATTGCCGAGGCAACCATTCCTACTGACTCACTTCCTCCATCCAGGCCTCTCCAGGAGGATGACAGTGCAGTGATTAACACTCTGGTCCACTGTGGCCAGCTCACAGGCACTTGAAATGTTCAGCTCGGCTTCCCTGTCTGTCTCCAGAGATGTCTGGCCGGGAGCCGCATGTGGGAAGCTCGTGGGAGCCCTGAGTAAGACAGGGCGGCTTCTTCCTGGCCTCTTCTCATTCTGTCCCACTATGCCAGCTCTGCCCTGCCGACTCTGCTGTGCCCACCATGAGCTCTGGACCCCTGGACCCCTTTGTGTACACCGGGCCCAGCACTGACCCATGGGGCCAGCGTCCTTCTTCATTTCCTAGCAGAAACAGGTCCCCACCCACCCCTGGTGGCTGCTGTGGTAAGGTGTGCTCGGGAGCCCCTGGGGCACATGGGCTTAGCCGGGTTTAGTCAGGAAGTGGTCTTAGGATGAGGGAGGGGACAAATGCCCCACATACCACTCACAGTGCCTGCACACACATGGTGGAAACACCTCCCAATGTGGAATCCCTCCCATGCTGAGAACTTCGGCACAGCGTGAACTCTGCAAGAACAGCAGGGGAGGGGGCCTGGAAGTTCCTCTCCTCCATGTCGCATTGTCCCTTTCCAGCCCTCCTCTGTTCCCTGACACAGCCTATCACCTGCCCTGCTTCCTCCTAAGCTCACCACTGGGCCCTGATCAGCAGTCCTCAAGTCACTCTGCAGGAACGGGGGCCATGGCTGGGCAGGCGGGGTGCGGCCCTGAGGTCAGAGGCCTGGGCTACTCTGGGCCATGCAGAGGGCAGCAGGCATCTGTTGGGGGTCTGAGGCTTCTCAGGGAGGTACAGGGCTTCCCCGAGCATCTGGCCCCACATAGTTGGAGACAGGCTGACAAGGGAGGAAGGGTCCCCTCCCACACAATGCACCAGCCTCAGAAGCTGTCCTCGAGTAGGCCCGGAGCCCACCCTGAGGTCAGTGAGGAGGCAGGAGCAGCTGCAGCAGTGGGAAGCCTCCAGACTCCCCTGGGCTCATTTCTGGACCCAGCCCCAAGGTCAGGGCAGAAGACAGGGTTCAGGATGGTGTGCCTGAGGGATACTTCACCAGCACCCCTCACCCTTTTCCTGTACTGGGAATTGAATCCAGGGCCTTTGCACTGGGCTTCATCCCACCCCTTTTTAACTTTTTTTGCGGGGTGGGGTGGGGCAGGGTCTCACTATGTTGCTACTTGCCCAAGCTGGGCCCGAACTTTTAATCCTTCTGCCTCAACCTTCCAGAGTGCTGGGATGACAGGTGTGCGCTGCTGTGCCTGGCTTCTACTAGCCTTTTTTTGGAAGTCCACAGGGTGGGTACAAAATGCCAGACAGAGAAGCTGTGGGGTCCTGGTGAGGTTCCCAGCAGCCAAAGAGAAGAGCCAGGGCACGTCTGGGTCAGTCTGAGGGACTCTGATGGCCAGAAGCACTTGCTTGCGTGGGACCCATCCTGGGCAGGGTCCTTGGTGGTCACGGAGCCCCTCAACTAAGCACCTGCCCCACCCATGCGCAGACCAGCCACTGCTTGTTTGTCCACCCAGTGTTCCAGGTGCTGGGACACAGGCAGGAAGGTGCAACCCAAGTACTCAGCAAGAACCATGTCGGCCAGCATGATGTTGGCCAGAACCCAGCAGGGCTCCAGGACAAGAGTGGCAGGCTTTGCACACCTGGTCTGGTGACACAGGACAGATTTCTATTTTCAAGGGATCCAGGTGGATGTTGGGTAGAGGATGGCTAGGTGTGGAAAGGAAGGGTTTGGTAAGATGCGCAGATTGAAGGAGGGAGCGAAAGGCTTTGGCCACAGTTCTGGCCACATTTATGAGTGCATACAGCCAGGAAGCACCTGGTAGGTGGGCCTAACACAAGCAATAGGTTGGCTTTGAGTAAAGGGATGATCCTCCAGCAACTGGTGGGCCTTGTCTACATAGGCAGGCTTGAACACCACCGAGGACACCAGAGCCTCGACATTTGCTTTGGCCACGTCCCCAGCCCTCTGCTGGCTGCACACTTCAGACTTGCCCACCCAGCACCACAGTCGATCAGCTGGTGGCTTGCTGTGCACGGCTCTGCTGCACTCAGCTGCTGCACTCAGCAAGCAGCGCCTCGAGAGCATCCAAACGTGGGGAAGAAGAAGCATTTCACATTGGGCTTGGCCCTGGGGGCTCTGGAGACAGGACTGGACGGGGGCAGATGCCGAAGGAGGAAGAGGAAGTGAGGCAGGGGTAACGGTGGGGGACACGTACTGGGGCTGCCCGATGTCCCCTGAGATGGTGCAGCCACCCTAGCCACAGTCCAGGGCCCAGGGCAGCACCAGGCCCAGGTGTCCAGGCAAGTGTGACAGTGGTGACTGGCAGGAAGTCAGGGGCTTTTGGAAGGCATGACTCTCACTTTCCAGGGAGGACAACCAGGGTGAGGCTCAGGAGTAGGGGACTGGGTGCAACAGGCCAAAGTCCAGACGCCAGCTCTGGAGTGGCTTGCTGGGGTGATGGGATAGGTCTGTGCGAGAGAACAGAGAGCAGTGGAAAAACAGGCCCCCGCAAGGGCTCTTGCAAGCTGAGAGAACTAGATGCTATACACACACACATGCACACGCCCACATACTCATACACACAGGTGCATACAAGCATACACACATGCTGCATGTGCACACCTTTGTATGTGACATGCCAGAGGTGCACATGCCAGAGGTTCCAGGGACTCTGGCTCCCTACCTCTGGATCTCCCAGACTCCCTGCCCTGGCGGTGGCTCCGACGGGGCCCTCGGGGTGGTGTCCCCCAGCCTCTTCCAGCTCCGATGGCTGGGGCAGATCTGAACCGGGGAGGTCAGGACATGGAGATGAAACAAGAGCCCTGAGATGTTGCCAGCTGCACGGGCCTGCTGCAGGGATGTGGAGGGCAGACACAAGCAGCAAGCCCAGGTTGAGGCAGAGATACAAGCAACCCTCCCATTTCCCAACGTGAGACCTAGCCTTCTGGAAAGTTCTAGGGACAAGATTTCTAGGAAAAGCAGGCCTCCGTGATATCAGGGCTGGGGAGCTGGGAGTGATGGCCAACCTCCAGGAAGGGCCCGTACAGGGCTGCTGCAAACCTGTGGCACAATGCTAGGACATTCTGCCGCCCTCTGGACAAGACGGCGCCTGCGGCCATGCTCCTGAAGGCCCCTCTCCAGTGCCAGCCAGCCTGTGTCTCACACACACAGGGGGGCGCCTGCCCCTTCCCACTCAGCAATACTGACAAGACAGCCATGCCAGGGTGATTTTTTTCCCAGTATAGTGACCTATGTGCCTGTTTGTGTCCTCCCTGCCACTCAGCCTTGTCAGAGAGCAATAGCCACAGCTTCCCAGGTGGCAACACAAGAGGCGGGCTGGGAAGCTGGTCCAGGCGACCCTGGACTTCTGGAGCAAGAGCCCCATGACTTTGGTCCCCTCCCTCTGTGGCCCAATGGCCTGGAACATACAGTCCTTCTTCTAGTGTAGCGAGCCCCCCACCTTGGGTGACCAAGAACCAAATGCGGCCTCAGCGGAATAGTGTGCCGTTCCTTACAGAATGTAGCCCAGGCACCCCAAAGGGAAAGGACCAACAGGAAACCGGACCCTGGCGGGAGACGAGGTGCTGGGCAGTAAGGATTCTCGGGATGCCCCTACTGCCCTCTGGAACGCTCCCTGGGATGAGGCCTTCACTCAGGTTCAGCAACCTTTACTGGACGTGGTGCTTAGTAGGTCCAGACACTGAGGACACAAAAACAAGGCCTAGAGAAGGTGAGACACAGAAACCCTGAGGCATACCGGGACCTCCCAGGGATGCCCCGAAGATGCACATCCCACTTTCTTCCCAGAATGCCCTTCCTGCCAACCCCATTCCCTTGGCAGAACCCGTCAGAGTCCAGCTCAGATGCCACTGGCTGCTGGACCCCTTCCTGCTGAGGCCACCGCCTCCCCGTCTGCTCCTGTCCAGCCCCTGAGGACCTGCTGTCCAAATGCCCAGTGCAAACCCGTCTGCTCTTTCCAGAGTGTGGCCTCAAAAAGCCCATTTCCTCACCTGTGAAACTCATTTCTAAACGTGAGCCCAGAAGGCTGGGGAGCTTACGTGAGACCGTCCAGGTGACGCACCAGCCTGGCAGGCGCCCGTGCCAGCCTCTTAGAGAACAGGTGTTCTCGTGACTGACTTGAGCCCAGTGCCCTGATTTCCAAACCCCTGAATCTTCAGAGCCAGGCCCGGGGCCAGCACACAGGGCTCCACACCAATCTGCTGTACTTGACTGTGCCAGCATTGTGAGGGGCCGCACACTTGGCTGCAGGAACAACTGCTCGCCGCCTCGCTCACATCCCTTCGCCCCTGACTCACTGACACTTTATCCCGTCCTAAGTATAAAGTGCGCGGGGAGTGCTGGGTGGCCAGGGATGCACGCTCCGGGCAGCCATGTAGGAAAATCTTCTCCTGGGCAGCCTGGCTCCTCTGAACAAAGCCCAAGGCAGGGCTCCATGTGAGAAGCACTGCTGTGTTTAAGCATTCCAGGGAAGGAGTGAGGCCAGGGGACCAGAGGGAAGGGGAGTCCCACCCCAAAGTTGCTTTTTTTGAGACAGGGTCTCATCATGTAGCCCAGGCTGGCCTTGAACTTGGGGTGATCCTCCTGCCTCAGCCAACTGAGTGCTGGGATTACAAGTGTGCACCGCCATGCCTGGCTGAAAAGTACTCTTGTGAGTTGGTCACTTCCATGGATAGCTGAGGTTCTGCCTTCAGGGATTGTCTGTGCCTGGCTCTAGCTACCTGCAGGGAACACTGCCCAAGAGGGTCCAGCAGAGGACAGCAGGGGATGCAGCCTGCACCCGCACACAGCAGCAGCTGGAGCAGAGGTGGGCCCAGAGCCACGCGCAGACACAGTGGTGTTTGGGATCAGATCAGCACCTCGTGAGAGGCAGGATTGCTGGGATTATAATGGAGCCCTGGTGCTCATAGCTCTGGGGGTGCCAGGCCACACCCACTGGTACTCTTTGGAGGATTGCGGTGGATGGCAGGAGTTTGCGGAATATGAGAGGGGGAACCTGCAGACACATTAACACTGCCAGGTGATGGCAAAGGAACAGGGGTGCTGGGGCAGGAGGCCCGGGCTGTGCCAGTCAAGGTGGGCCATGCGCAGCCACCGTGGGCTGGCTGCACATCCGGGCTCCTGGCTGGAGTCCCAGTTTCCACCCCATTGTGCTCAGGATATGCTTAGATTTTAACAGGAGCCCAAAATCAATGCAGTCAGGGAAAAATATATGAAAACTTTGGCAAAAACACGTGGCATGTGCCAAGGTCAGAAGTGATCCGAGTTTGGGCCGTGACTCCTGCTTTGGCTCTGGGACACAGGCCTGCCCCTTCTGGCTGGCGAATGGGCGGGGGGCACCGTGGTGACCGGAAGAGCTGTGGGAACATGTGCTCCTCTGCTACGAGAGTTCACGCCTGGCAACCCCCCTCCCAGTCTCTCACGGGTGTGTTCTTGGTGGGACCTTGGGCCTGCACCAGTGTGACAGGGTTGGCTGAGTGGGGGACAGTGCAGTTCAGGCTCCGGGGGCTGTTGGCAGGGCCAGGTCTGGGGGCCTCAAGAAATGCTGTGCTCTGTCAGCATTGTTCAGAGACCGGCGCCACCAAGAATTTAATCACCGCTGCCCTCACACGCGGATTTGCAAGGAACAGCAGGGACCTGGACTTGTTGGCTCGCTTGGTGCGCAGGACCCTGGGCCCTCACCTTTCTTGTTCTTGCTGGCAGCAGGGTCGTGCCACAAGGCAGAGGAACTGGGGGGCTCCTGCAGCCCAAGGCTGCTGTGCGGCGCTGGGAAAGGCCCGAGTCCTCGGAGAGAAGACAGATCCCGAGCAGCCCTCAACAGCACAGGCCGCCTCTTTGGAGAGCACCCGCGGTAGCCAAGGTCAGAATGTTCTGGAAGGACTGAGAAATGAGGAAGTGCGTGCTGAGTTGGGACAGGGAGACAAACTGAGTGGTGGTGAGAGTGTGGGCTGTGCAAGCCCAACCGGAGGCAGCGTGCCCCTGGGGCCAGGCTCCAGCTGAGAACAGACGCCTGGCCCAGAACCGGGTGTGACTAATTGAGAGGACAAACAGGAAGGCTTCCACCTGCCAGGCCTCAGTCAGGGTTTCCTATGAGACGGAGCCCGCAGGGTACAGGCAGTTTTGTTCTGTGCAGGAGGCTCCTGTGTGGTGACGTGAGCAGGGCACGTGCGGGTGTGAGGGGCAGGGCCGGGCCACAGGCGGGTGGGCCTCAGGTTGCATGGCTCACAGCAGACCCTGACCCTGGCCCGGGGCTAGGGCCTGCTCATTTCCCGGTGATCCCGGCGCCTCTAACCTGCACACGGAGCTCTCTTCTGGCCCCTTCCAGGAACGGAATCCTCTCGGCACAACAGGAAACAGGATAGAGAAAGTGGCTTTAGGTAGCAAGACAATGGAGCAAGCTGGCAGCAGAGCACGGTGCTGCCCGGGTCTCCCCCTAGAGGTGGCGGGCTTGTGTCCCAGGAGAAACGCAAATCTCAGCGCTGCTCAGTGGTCACCTGTCACAGCTTCCAATCATGGGGCCAGACTCCCGACTGCTACACTCAGTAGGCAGCCAGAACAGTGGAGTAGATAACACAGGCCCAGAAATGTGGCCTTGTTTTCAGGCTCCCAAGGGCTGTGTCTCTGGGGCTGACAGAGCCCAGCAGCCACCGTGCCCTCCAGTGCCGTTACACACAGGGCACAGGTGTGAAGAGGGGTGATGGTCACCTGAAGCCCAGCTCCAGGCCACGTGGTCCAGGCCAGCAGCCCCAGACCTCAGCATGGCTTCTGCGTGGCACTATGAATGCCGGACTCTGACATTAGCTGGAACGAGCCCTTCTGACTGGGTCACTCGCCCAAGACATGGGGACCAAGGGTGGCCCTGGGTCATATACCAATTGGGTGCTCAGAGGTCTGTCTCCCACTGGAGCACACGAGACCATGACGTGACCTCGAGCGAAGCCCTCTCCTGAAGGCTGCTCCTCTCCTCTCCTCCATGGGGAAGCTCTTCCTCCTGGGCAATCAGTCTCCAGGGCAGGGTGCCCCGAGGGGCAGGGGCACAGCAAGGGCACCTTTCACAGACCAGGAAGACTGATGGAGAACAGCAGGACTTAGCCCTACACGGTCACTGTCCCACCTCAGCAGCCCCCGCCACACACAAATAACCTTGAGCACACATACTCCAAACACAGCATGGAGTGCATGCACCTCAAACATACAGCAAACACACAAACACACCGAAGACAGTATACATCACACACTTCAAATACAACATAATACATACAACCTTACACAATCAAACACAGCACCATACACAACCTTACATACCCTAGTGTGCAGCATGCACACATTAACTACACACACAGCACACACGCCAAACATTGCAGATACATTCCCAACAGCACACATACTCCTAACACAGAACACACACACACACACACACACACACACACACACACACACACACACCCTGCTTTGGGCAGGACCACAGCCCAACTGGGACATCCAGGTGTCTGCTCCCCATTCACCCTCTAAGGGAGGGACCAGGCAGCACACACACCTGTCCCCTTCACAGCAGCTGTGTGGGGTGGGACAGCTCATCCATATGGGGAGCAACCCCCCCCTCCCATGTGGACTCGTGTCAGATGCTAATGTGTGGTGTGGCCGGGTGGCAGACAGCAGGATGGTGACTCACCAAGAAGAGAGGGTGTTTGGCACAGTGCAGACAGGCAGCAGGTATGCATGCATTTTACGGCAGTTTCTGTTCAAACAACGGCTCTGATGCTGAGGGGTGAAAAATGCACATCTGATGAATTTACGTGCCATTTGCCCTCTGCCACTTGGGCTCTGGTGTCCCCACCTGGAAGGTGTGGCCGGCAATGCTGGCCTCACTGGGTAGCCACAGGCACTGAGTGTGCTGCAGGCCCTACACTGCCAACAGGAAAGCAGCACGGTGTATCCAGCTGCTGACCACCTGTGGAGCCTCGCACTTCCCAGAGATCTTGACAGCGTCCAGTGCTTTCAATACTAAAGTGCCTCACGATGTGCTCGCACCATAGCAGGCCACACAGATTCAACAAGTGTGGTTCTCAAGCACAGGGCAAAGGGCTGCTTACCAGAGAGTCAGGAGCCTGGGAGCCAGGGACCCGCAGCCCTGCTCCTGAGACGGTATGTGCTTGGGGCATCCCTGTGTAAGGGGACTGGCTCTCGGGGGGTCATGCCTCCGCACAGCTAAGGACCACTGCTCTGGAGGTGTGCAGTCAAAGAGAAGGTAGACACGAGCTCAGCTGGACGAACGGCTGCCCGTGCTAGGCGCGACTTCCTCCTCCAGCAGTGCTTGCTGAGCTGGTGACCTGAGGGAGCTCCGCTGCCCCGAGGCTCCCTCCTCCAATGGGCAAACCATCTTCTCACTTCTAGGCCCTCGAAGGAAATCTCAGATAAAAACTATTGCATACATTCTAAATGTCCTGGCTCAGCATATAAAGTGCCACCTGAGAAGGCCCAGCTTTCCTCCCAGATGGGAAAGTACCCAGGCTACATCCTTGGTCCAGGTATCCAGGAACACTGGACCCAGACAGCAAGAGGGCAATTCTGAAGTTTTAGTTGCCCCAAACTAAAGGCAGCTCAGGTCCTCGTTGGGAACGACTGCCTTCCGCCACGTCTGGATACTTGGATCTCACCTGTGGCCAGGCCTACGTACGAGGCTTGCAAAAGGGAGGAACGAGGTCCGTGCTATGGGACGGTAAGTGCCAGCAGGCCTTGCAGGCTTTAAAACCAAACTTGCCGGGCTGCTGCCCTGGTGTGCCTGATATGGAGAAGCCTTTCACCCAGATGTCTCAAAGCAACAAGGGTGGTAGCGGAAGTCCTTACTCAAGACTAGGTGATGTCCCCCAGCCAGCGGCCTGTTTGCCCAAGGCTTAGACACAGCGACACTGGGAGGGCCTAGATGCCCAGGAGCAGGGGCTGCAATTGCCCTCCTGGCAAGGTAGTCCTGGGCCAGCCTCGGGAAATATAAATACCTCAGCAGGCTCACGAAGTCTTAAGAGGTAAAAGGACATCAGTGGGTGACTAGAGGCCAGTGCTGTAGCATCAGGCTGTCAGGCTCTTACACGTCACCCTCAGGGAGCCTCCTTGCTCCCACAGGAGGACACTCAAGAAAAGTACCAATCTTTTACACGATTGTGTGGGAGCCACCAAACAGGTCTCCTTGTGCCTCTGATGATCCTGGTAGGGCAGTTTACAGAGGGGAGCAGGTGTGCTCTGGGCACTGCTGCTGGTGGGAATATGAAATCCTGCAGCTACTGTGGGAAACAGAAGGGCAGCTCCTCAAAAAGGTAAACACAAGCCAGGCGTGGACACACCCGGCCTCCCAACACTCGGGAGGCCGAGGCAGGAAGATTGTGACTTCAAGGCCAGCCTGGGCTACATAAGGAGACCCTGTCTCAAAACAAACAAAAAAAACCCCAAAACTCCCAACACATTAAACACAGAATACCACATGACCCAGCAATTTGCTCCTAGGAATACACTCAGAAGCAGAAGCAGGATTCAGACACATGTACACACATGTTCTTGGCAGCACTATTCACAGTGGCCAAAAGGTGGAAGCAATCCACGTGTTCATCAACAGATGAATGGATAAACAACATGGCCCATTCACACAGGGGATTATACGGCCATAAAACAAAGGAAGTTCTGGCACACGCTACAATAGGGATGGACCTTGAGGACACGGGACTAAGTGAAAGCAGCCAGGCCCACACACTGACTCACACCAGGTGCACGGAATAGTCGGGGCCACAGATACAGAAACAACAGGGAACATCGGGGCTGGAAAAAGAGTTTAGGGAGTGGGGAGCTATTTAATAGGTATAGTTTCAGCCTGGGGTTAAGTTTTGGCAATAGTGGCAGTGACATGCTGAACTAACTACAAAGATACAACAGCCTCAGGTTCCGTGCCAAGAATCAGGGCTTCCAGAAGCACAGAGTACAGATGGCCCCATGAATCTTAAGCTGCCTTTTACAACTCCTCCCTGGCCCTGGCGAGTGAGCGCTCCACAGCATGCTGGCTTGTGAGATTCAGGCAGCTGTGCCTTCCACTGCCCTCCGCATCTAGCCTCAGCCAGAACTGCATGCCACCTAGGAAAATCCACACAAGAGAATGAAGTGACATGACAACACACACACAGCACAAACAGCCTGCAGGTGTGTTCAGGTGGCCACTGCAAAGCCTGCATTGAAGGAGGCAGGCCGGGGATGGGGGGGTGTAGTCCCCAGCTGTGCCTACTCTCAGATTGTCACAGTGTCAGAGAGGGTCCAGCAAGCTCTCCTTCCTCTGCCAGCAGCACAGAACACAAACTGGATGGCACCTAGTACACACGCACACCCACCCACACGGAGGAAGATGGGACACACACCCATGCACACACACACTCATTCACACACACCCCCATGTACATGGAGGAGGACAGGCCCAATTCCAAGAATCTAAACACGTGTTTTAACCTATGAGGCCACTGCCCCCAGTTGGGTATTAAGAAGAACTGGACTTCTCGGTTTATAGGCAAAGGGTCAGAGCAACATAAGGAGAGTTTGCTGTCCAAGCAAATGTACACACTGTCACACACACAGAGACCCACTTCCTAACGTCAAGTTTGCATTTCAAAATGCAATTGTTGCAAACACTGACTCTTCTGACTTTAGTCAAAAATAAAAGAAGCATAAAAATATAGAGCTAGAATGTTCAATGTCATCTGAAATAACAGGTTCACCAAAGGTGATAAAGGCAATCCTGCATTTTGGGGGGATTAATTATAATTACTAGAGACAGAATGAATTGTTTTTCAGAGAAATACATCCAGGAAAATGCTGACCACGAGGTGGATGGTTAGGTAATCTCCCATTTCTCCAGGTGACCCTATGGGTCACAGGTAGGCTATCCGCAAAGAAAGCCCTCTTCCAGGGAGCACAAGTGTGGTCTTTCCACAAGGATGGAGTTTTCCTTGGCTCCCTCTCTAGCAGATTAACACTCCCGTGGGGATGTCACTTCAGGAGGTAGTGCTATGGGACACACCTCTGTTCATGTCCATCTCTAGTTAGTCTGCCCTCTCTAGCACGTGGTACATGGTAATGATTTTGAACACAAAGTGAGGAACCTGGGGAGGGGAAGGGACTACACGTCACACTCCAGGGCACGGAGGTCTTCCAGGAGCTCCTGGGCTGCAGTCTGCAGGCGGGGGTTGCGGCTCTTGGACATGGCCAGGATGCGCTGCAGGGGCAGTGAACTCTGGAACTCGGAGGCTGACTTGGAGAAGACTTCTGGCTCCAGAACCACAGACTGGACAAGGCGCAGGGCGTGAAGACACACTTCTGCATCGGGATCTAGAGAGAGAGGGAATGCTTATGGTTAAAATAAAAGCTTCTTTGGGACCTGCCCCTGGAAGGTTCTTTCTGAATGACAGGCCTATTAGCTGAAAAAACTCTTCCAGGCCAGTGTGGAAACAGTCACTTCTTTATGTGAAAGCAGAGATCATAAAATCAGTATCACAAAACTCAACCATCATGTACTCAGTAACCATCCACCTTCAGATATTATAATCATGTAATTAATAAACAGAGAATTAGAAACATGAGGGCTGTTATGGAGGTCTAGAAGTGCCTCTCCAAAGCCCATGTGTTGAAGGCATTGTCCCCGTCCCTTAGTCACTGCACCAGGGGTGGTGGCACTCCAGGAGGGGCCAGCCTACTGGAAGGAAGTTAGATCACTGGGACCCCAGTCTCTCCCCCACCCAAATTCACCAACCCATCGATTTGGGTGATCCAAACCAAAACTTCAATAGGAATTGACTGATTCTCAAATTTATTTGGAAAAGCACAGGAACTGGGAAAAGTAAAACAATTTGGAAAGAGAAAAATGCTTGAGGATTCACAATTCTAGATTCAAGACCATAGTTACCAAAACGGCGTAATATTAGTGAAGAGAAGCAGAAACGAATGAAGCAGAATTCAGAAGGAACCCTGAAGCTTCATTAACTCTCAGGAAGGTTATAAATGCAATTCAGTCATGAAGGGATAAATGGCGCTAGAAAACTGAGTACAGCCTATGATCTTCAATCCATACATTGCCTCACATACAAAAATTACACAAAAAATAACTGACCAGTGCAAAATCCAAATTGTAACATTTCTATAAGAAAATCTTTGTGACTGTGAGTTAGGTAAAGTTTCTTAAGACGTAAAACCAAAAGCACCACTGGTGTCCAAAAAAAGCCTTTTAAGTCCCACTAAGAGTATCACTATCCCTTCAAAAGACACAGTTAAGACAATGGGGGAAAAAAGCCCTAAATTGCAAGGAAACATCTGGACAACAGACTGCATCTGCAAAGGACCTGGGTCCAGGATACACACACGTCTCTGAACACGCGTGACAAAACAAATGTCCAGTGAAAACAGGCAAGTCATCTGAAGAGACACCGGGCCAAAGACACACAGGTGGCCAGCACATGAAAAGAGGCTCAGCATCACTGGTTACTAGGAAAACACAAATTAAATCCACAAGGAAACACCGCTACGTGCCTATCAGAATGGCTAAAATTAAAAAGGAAGATAATGCGACAAGACCAAGTGTTGGCAAGAGTGAGGAGCAAGTGGAACTCTCACACAATACTGGTAAGATTTAAAATAGTATGGCAGTTTGGAGAAACAATTTGACAATTTCTTATAAATGTAAACATACAATTACTATACAACTCAGTAACCCAGATCCTAAGTAGTCAACCAAGAAAACAAAAACTTGTGTTTACAAAAAAATCCTGCACACAAACCTGTAGTGTTTTTACTCATAAATGCCCCAAACTGTAAATAATCCAAATATTCTTCAACAGAGGACTGGATAACCAGACTGTGGTACCTTTACATACATGAAAAAGTGCTCAGCAAAATTAAAAAAGCCCCAAAATTGATATAAACAATCACATGATGAATCTCAAATAAACCATGTTTTTTAAAAAAGCCAGATTTAAAAGTCTATATACTGCAGAAATGGCAAAACTAAGGAAAAGAAAACAGATCCATGGTCATCAGGGTGGAGGAGAAGCAGATTTCAAAAGAATAAAAGCAGTTATCTGGGGAGACAGGACTGTTCCAAATGTCATTATGGTGGCAGTTACTTGGTATATAAATCTTTAGCCTAATGAATGAATTTTTCTTTATGTAGACTATAACTCAATAAATCTAAGTTTATTAAAAAACAGAAGCAGCAATTAGATCCCTGAGCCCTCTCCCCTACTCTCTGCTCCTTCCCCAGATGGCTGAAAACTGGTTTTCTGACGTGCCTCTGGAGCAGGGGCACAGGCACAAGTGGGGATGGAAGTTCTGTCTGGATACCAGGTGGACTCAGTCAACACAAACCTTCTTGCTCTGTTTCCAGGCTGTAGATCCTCACCCTCCAGAGAGAGATCAGACAAGTTGTCTCTGGGTCACGTGAGTGAGCCAAGAGGACAAACTCAAAAATACTCACTGGGTTTGCAACCAATGCTGCGCCAGCACAAACTGCAGGCAGGTTGATGAGATCCACCCACACACTGAGCACTTCCAATCGGTGTTGGAAATTACGCCTTTAGGCTGGTGGGGTGGTGCACACCTATAACCCCAGCACTCTGGGAGGCTGAGGCAGGATGACTGAAAGTTCAAGCCCAGCCTGGGCAACTTAGCAATTTAGCAAGAATTTGTCTCAAAATAAAAAAGGACTGGGAATGGAGCTCAGTGCAAAGGCCCTGGGTTCAACCCCCAGAACCGCAAAAAAAAGAAAAGAAATTCCCACTTTTAAACCTTTAGATGTGAGCAGACAACCATACTTTACCAGACACTTGAGGGATATGAAATTATCAATACATTTGTTATTAATGAACATTTTGAGAGATCCGGACAAGGAGCAGAGAGAGAATTTGAGGTTAAATGGATAATGAACAAATAGATAACTAGGCAAAACAAGAAATGTATTAACTTAAGAGAAATAAGAAATCGGAAGGAAAAAAAATAGTTTTGGCACGGCCCTGAGTAATAGCAGTCATAACAGTGTAACACTGAATGTTAATCTAACCCAAAATGTGATGCAGTACAGGAAGTGTGAAGGAAGATGAGAGTGAAGTGTTCTTCCTTTGTAAAGAAACCAGTAGATAAATTTCCTTAGATTTGTTTGGGGAAATGGTTCTCAAACCTCCTTATCCCCCAACAGAAAATGGTATGTGTGGTATCTGTAGGGCCTAGGAGGGGAAATGAGGGATGCAGGGTAGGCTACATGGAACCTGATCTTATATAACTAAAATAAAGCACAATAAAATTCAAAGTATTAAAATAAATGATGAATTTGTTCAGTGTTCAAATAAATGATCAAATGTGATGCAGAACTTACTTCTGTGAGCATATTCTCTATATTAGACATCATGTTCCAAAAGACTCCACATAATCTCTCATTGAGAATATGCAATATATTTGTAATAAAAATGCTTGGTAAATGGTCTCTGATCACACACTGGTAATAACTTAAAGGTCTTTTTTTCAATCATCTAAAATGTGGACTGGTTGAAATAAGAATGGAGCAGATCTTCCTTCTCATCTGTTGATGAACTTCTGTGTGGCAGGGTCAGCATGGTTCAGATGCAGTCAAACTACTTCCTGCAGCAGAGTCTCAGGGAAGCCACTGCGTGGCCCTCCCCCTGTGGGCTCGGGTGGCCACTCCCAGGGCACTGTAGACTCTGGGCCACGGCGAGGCCACGACCCAGGCTCTGCAGCACCTCAGAACACGGACTGGTCCAGGAGCAGCACGAACCCCGGGCCTGCAAGCACCAAAGAACAAGGGAAGTGGGTGAGGAAACCATCCTCATCACCCCACACTGGCCTTCAGGTACTGTGCAGCACTTGCTTCTCTTCCCAGAACATTCCACAAAGAGATGCCACTCCTGCCTTGTCCTTACCCTCTAGTCACACTGCCACCTCCTCGCTCCCTGTGACAGGCCAAAGAGAAAGCTGTGTGGCCTCCCAAAGGGGTGAGGTGAGACGGCCTCTGAAGACATGAGACAAACATAGCCACGGTGCAGCCCGATAGAAACAACCCCATGCTATGCTGGCACGGGAGCGTGTGGTCTTCCAAGGGCAGCGTTAGAGGTGGGCAGCCCATGACTGCTCCAGATGTCTCTGCCAACCTTTTAGGTGTCCCCAGTAGTCTGGTCAGCAATAAGCATCCCGCCCCAACCATGACAGCCAGGACTGGTAGGCCCAGTGCCCCTGAGCAGGCTGGCACTGCTCAAGTCCACGTTGAGCAGGCAGGAGATGAGCGCATGTGTGGTCCCACCCCGCCCCTCTCGTCTGTATGGAGAGCATTCCTCTTGCCTTCTAGGGCCTCTGTCTCATACTCTGCCCTCATGCTACAGCATCAAGTCCTGTTCATATAGTTTTATTGCCTACTTGTGATTCCTGCCACTGGCAGAGAGGGCCAAGCTGGCAGTGCTGCCAAACAAGGGCAGCCAGTCCTGAGAGCACAGAGCAGCCAGAGAGCCACGAAAGAGCTCCAAAGAAGAGCAGAGACAGCAGTGGGGAGCTCCAGAAGAGCGGCTGGGAGCTGCTGGCCCAGCCACTGGAGTTGCTCCAGAAAGTGGCCAGAAGCTCTAAGCTCCAGCTGCTATGGGGCTGCCAAGGGCAGCTGGCAGAGCTGTTAACACTGGCTGTTGGAGCTGCTGACACCCAGGTAACAGGGTTACAGCAAGAACTGAGGGCCACTGGGATCAAAGCCCAGAGCTGTAGCAGCAAGAGTGGAGAGCTGTTGACACTCAGAGCTGTTAAATAAGGGAGACACATTTTGCCTTTTTGTAATTTCTATCCAAGGTGAGCCAAAGAACTTCAGCCATTTGGTAATGCTCAGAGGTGAGGCCTTTGGAAAGTGATCAGATTAGACCAGGTCACTAGGGTGGTCCCAGGATTGACTCAGGGTGGCTTCGTAAGGAGAAAGAGATACATGCATCCCTGACATGATGTGACGTAGCCAAGGGGCCCTTACCAGTGCCTGCTGGGGGGCTGATCTCTGGAACCCTGAGTCAAACATCCTAATCTTTTTTTTTTTTTCAAATAAAGTGGCCTGCCTTAAGCACCTCATTGTAGTTTTAAAAATGGACTAATACAGGAGTTCAACAGCAGCCACTATAAACATTCTTCAATGAGCAACTATGCTAGAAACAAATTTTAAAATAATCCTAGCAAAGAAATAGAAGATATAAAGAACAAAAGAAAGAGACAGAACTGAAAAATATAGTAACTGAAAGAAAAAGCTTGGTAGAAACAGAATAGAAAGGACAAATGGAAAAAATTGGTAAACTGGAAGATATGACAACAGAAATTAGCTAGCATGATTGATCAAGAGAAAGCAGATTTAAAAAAAAAAGAAAAAAGAAAAAGAAAGAGCAGACACTACAGGAACACTTGTGTCACTGCAGTCCAGGAGGGAGAAGAAAGAGTCCAAGTCCAAGAAGTAATGACTGAAAATGTGGCTGATTTGGCAAAAGTCAGGCCTGTATAAGCCTAATGAAAATCTACACCATGATATGATGTGGCCAGGCCTCTGAATATAATCCCCAAAGCAGCAAGAGACAAATTACACTTCATCTGTGGGGAAGACTATTCAATGACAGGAGATTCTCCACAGAAACCATGGAGAAGGCCAGAAGGAAGTGACACAAAATTTTTGAAGTGTTGAAAGAAAAGAATTGTGAATTCCAGAAACTAAATCCAGGGAAAACAACATTTTTAAAGATGAAGGGAAATTCAAGTCATTCTCAGAAGAGGGGAAATCAGGAGAATTTATTGCCAGCAGGCCAATTCTAGAGAAGATCAAGACCACACAAAGGCTATGCAGGCCTGTTCAGAGCAGCGTGGCTCCTAATGGCCCGACTGTCCATCAGGCAGCGAGCGGATGAACACTGTCTGACCATGCAGTGGAATAATCATTCAGCCACAGAAAGGAATGAAGTACTGATACATGCTCCAAAACGGATGAACTTGGAAAACATGCTAAGTGAAGAACACACAGGCAAAGAGTATAAATCAGGGCAGATACAAAGCAAATGAGAAAACATAAAGGGAAACAAACCTTCTGTAAGTTACTCTAACTGGCCAAAAGCTACCCCCAGGATCAGGAATTTTATACATACATGTATATATTACAATTCCATGAATTAAAAACATTTTTCTCAGATGTTCTCATCCAAGAAGGTTAAATGAGGCTAAAGCTTAAACTGCACACATTTTATGTGCACAGCTGGCTAAGTTCTGACAAATGCATACGCCCCATCATGACACAGAGCATTTCTGTCTCCATGAAGCTCCTTGTGCCTGTCCTTCTAGTCAGCCAACCCGTGAGCAACCCAAGTTCTCATTTCTGCAGCCATGGGGTAGCTGTCCCCATTCTTAAAAATCATGTAACTTCAAAAAAATGAAAATAAACAATGTTGTGCTTGAGTTTCCTACAGTTTTTCAACGCGGTTTCCCATGACCCTTTGGGGGCTACTTCCCCTCATAAGCCCTCGTGAGTCTGGATGGACGCTGGCCCCTGCCCCCCACCCTGCCATGCTTCCTTCTAACAGCAAACAGCCTTCGCTGTTCATATCACATCTCAGTCACCTGGAAGTGAGGCGGGGTGTGGGCAGAAGACCTCCACCAGCAGTCTGCACAGAAGTGTGATTAGAGAATGTCACCACCAACTGTGACCTGACATGATTTTAGCCTGGGCCAATGTCCCGCACACCCTGAGGTCTCCAGTACCGGTGTCCGCCATGGACACACACCTCTGATGAGCGTACAGTCTTCTTACACGCCTGTCCCTGGCAGCAGCATCTGAAGGCGTGCCTGCAGCATGTCCAAGGGGTGCCATGCTGTTCACCTGCCAGTCCGGCCTGCCACAGGCCAGAGGACTTACCGCTGGCTAGGGGCTGCTCATCCTAATGGCAGACAACACCCTTCCCTACTCCACATGTAGGGACTTGGAGAAAATCAGAGTAGAAGGCTGATGTATAATCATACTTCCCTAAAACGATGAGGGCATTAATACTTTACCTCTTCATGTACACAGCTGAACTCCAACGTGTCACTGATGTGGGTGCAGCTGACACAACTTCTTAGGAAGAAGGCTCTTCCATGTACATACTTCTGACAAGAAAGAGGGCACAACTCCCTCCGGGTACAACCTCCTCTTGCCCTTCCTTTCCTATTCTCCAGAGACAAAGCACTGTCACCAGGGAGTCAGCACAGTGAGTAGTTCCCAAACCGGATCCCTCAGGACACGAGTTCTTCCAGACAGTAGTACCTCATACTCTAACCAGTAAGAAAGGAGGCAAAGACAGAATGGCACTCTGGGAATTCAGCTCTGGGTAACTGAGGACCAGAGGACAAGGACATGCCACTAAGACCTCCCGGGGACAAGCCCTGGGGTCAGCGCTTGCCATAGGCACTGATTTCCTAGTGCCGCATTCCTCAGACACAGGCACAAGGCCTGATGCATAGGAAACTTACTAAATTCAGTCCAAAGCACATGTTGACAGCTGCCTAGCTCCTTAGTGTGTGCTCTGTCCTCAATCGCAGCTTGAAATGGCAACACACAAACCTCTTTATCTGATAATTACTCGTTTTAAAACTTTCACATATGAACTGTATACACTAAAATCTGAGGCACAGTAAGATCACAAGACTGAGTGTGGTGGCACCACAGAGGTGACAGTGTGGCCTTGGCAAAGCTACTTCGCTTTGATGGCCTTTATTTTCTCGATGCTCAACTGAAGGTTTAAACAATCTACTTTGTGTTGTAAAGACCACGTGAGGAGATGCATGGGAGAGTGTCTAGGGAAGTGGGCATTCTGTGACCAGTACTCTGCAGGTACACAGACCAGGCCTCCCCACCCCTTTCACTGGGGCCTCCGGCTGCGCAGGGCCTCCAGTGCTGTAACAGCCTCCCCGCATTCCTGCACTGGCCAGCCCTCTGGTGGAACACAGCCCCTCGGATACCCCAAGAGATCCCTTCCTTCCTGTTCAGTTCTCTGTGGGGAAGTCAGCTGCTTAGCATTCTTCCACAACCACCCTAAAATTAAGAAAAAAAAAACAACCCACAAAAGCCACCTTTCTATGCCACCTTGTTTTCTCAGTTGCATTAAGTATCATACCACTCACTGATATTTCTCTGTCATATCTCTGCTCACTAGCTCATGAAGGCAGGGACTTGGGGTGTCCATCTGCTGCTGTCTCCCCAGTGCTAGAACAGATAGAGGCACACACAGATATGCTGAATGAACAGACAGCATCTGGTGACAGGCGCTGCTCCTAATTATGCCATTAGCAAGGAGGAGGATGCGGGGCGTGGTGGTGCATACCTGTAATTGCCCCACTCTGGGAGGCTAAGGCGGAAGGACTGTAAGTTCAAACCCAGCCTGGGCACCTCAACAACTGAGTAAGACCCTGTTTCAAAAGGAAAAAGTACAACGGGACGGAGCTGCAGATCAGCATGGTGTCCTTCCTAACTGCCACTCACCCTGAGCAGCTCAGTGCTGCCGGCAGGGCCGGTGAGCAAAGGCACGGACTGAAGCAGCCATGCAGCATGCAGCAAGCCCAGGAACCACAGTACTCACCACATTTTCTCACATACTTTGTCCTGTCTGGATCTGGCTCACTTCGGCCTGGCCTTCCTCACAGATCTCACGTTCTGGTGCATAAGACCAACCCTTCTTCTCTCTCAGGTCCTCCTCTTTGCAAAAGGTACTGTGGATCCTGCCATGCATGTGCTCTCCACTGTTTCCACCTGCTCAAGCTGCCCTCCCTGGTCCTCCTGCCTGCAAGGGGCAATCACCCACCACTGACCCTCTTGGTCTCCTCTGCAGTGGCCGGAATGAGCTTGTCCATGGCCTGCCCAGCTCAGGGTTCTGTTCTCATCTTCCTGGTCATCCAGCCCTGTTGGTCACTCTGGCCACCCCTCCTGACACCCCCTCCTTATCTCTACAGCTAAGAGTCAGCACCTCCTACCCCCTTACATGGAGCAGTAATGAGTAGAGGTGGCTTCTTCCTGTGTTCTACCTGGTAAGGGCCTCCCACAGTGCCACACACGGTGGGCAGGTAAAGAGCCAGCCTGGCAGAGGTACGCAGTGGGGACACAGAGCTCCATGTGCTTTTGTGGAAGACAAAATAATACAGCTTCGGATGCTGGCTGTCTTGCCTAGTGAGGACTTCCACTGCCACAGTGCCAGGCAGTTAACAAGCAAGAGATCAGCAAGACACAGAGACTTCCACGAGCTTTTCACAATGGGATACAGAAGAGAGAGATGATTGGATGGGGGTCGGGGAGGGCACTCTGTCAAGTTTCAATTTGGATTGTGAAGGTCTGGGAACATAAAATACCTAACCATTTAGATGATTAAGAGACAGACTAGTACAACTTTATACAGTAGGCTATTTCATATTTCTAATTTCTTCTTTCTTAATAAAAAGAAACTCCAATTTCTTCCACCTTTATAGTAAACCTGAAATCCTCTCATGATAGGACCTAGCCTCTTGGCTTCTTCCATAAACTCGTCTCCTCCTGAATTACACCCTAGCAACAGATTCCTCACTTCCCGATTCCAAAACCACTTCTCAACTTCTCTACACGATTCTGCGCACAGCAGATCACATACAGACGGAAGTGGAAAAGGTGCCACTTAGCCCGACTACGGATTTGCTCCTTTTCTAAAATACACTGGTGTGGCAGATGGGTCAGCTCTGAAGTATCGCAGTCTGAGTCACAACCAGAGCCGTCCTGCTTCAAACACACGCCAAAATACGTTACAGTCAGCAGATGTCAGGAAGCATAGCAGAAATACAACTGGCAAACAGAATTCTCAGAGTGAGGTATCATCTGTAAAAATGGAGGCAACACATAACTTTTACATTTCAAGTGCAATTAGGTTTAATTTATAAATTAAATATGAAACAGGAGAAAAGACACAAGCTCAGGAAGCAGGGGCCAGGATATGAACGCCAAATGTGGTGCTTGGCAAGGAGGGTGGCATTCCTGTTCTCGGAGCTGCTTCCTGGTCAGAGTTCAGGCAGGGCTGAGGTCCCATGTGTGGAGCAGGTGCCAGGCCCAGAAGGGACCGATGGGTCACAAGGGTGCTCAGGCATCCAGGCCAGAAATCGTTTCTGTGTCTTATCCCAAAGAATTGTCTTTAAAAACTACCTTTTGGTCTGGTTTTCTGGAAAGTTTAGTTTACGGGTAAGAAATGTTAAATACCAGAGTCTGTGCCAGCAGACCCAACATGGGGCACCGCAGGGAGAGACTCCAGAGGACACAAGCAGCAGCTCCCAGAGGCTTCCTGAGGAGGAGCTCAGCTACAGTGCTGGGCAAACATGAGGCTTCCCGGATTCTTCATCACCCAGTTGAACTTTCTGGTCTCACACAGAAAAACGAAAGAAAAACAAAAAGAAAAATGTACCCATGACTTGTGGGACAGTAAGCATATCACTGGAGACCTAGAAGGAGAACATAAAAGTATCTGAAGAAATAATGGCCAAAAATACCCAAATGTGAGGTAAGGACAATCCAAGAAGACAGAACCGTAAGGAGCACATCACAATCAGATTGCTGAGAACCAAGGGTAACGAGAGTGTCAAAAGCAATGAAAGGTCAGCACGTGCGGCGCTCCGGAGGAGATGGGCATGGCAGCAGATCTCCCGACAGAACGTGCCTGGGGGGGACCTGTCTACCTAGATGCACCATCCAGGAAACTGAGCTCCTCCACACAAACAGCAGCTGAGAGAGCATCCCACGCCAGCCTGCCTGGCCCTGGAAGTGCTGAAGAAGGTCCTTGGGCAGGAGAACGACACGTGGGACTCTGGGTCCACAGAATGGCATGGAAACCACCATGGGTGGTAAATATGTGGGCGTTTTTCTTCATAGTTTTTCAGACTCTTAAAAAGCAGCCATTTAAAGCAAAAATAGCAAAACATGCATTTTGATGTTCACAACGTATGTATGGTAATAGCAGCAAAAGACTGCAAGGGGATGGAAAGCATGTGGTGTGACTGAAAACTATAGTGAATATTAAAACCTTTAAAAAAATTCTTATAGTAAAAGATGCACGGCCATGAATCCCCCTCAAGATCTTCCCCCTCACTTCAAACACACTCACCCACTGTTCTTGTTACTTCCTGCAGCAGCTCTGGAGTTCTCTCTCCTGCATGGCTTTAGTTGTGCTGTTGTGGCTACCTTGATGTTCTGAATTGATTCAAAATGTTTCCCTTTCATGGTCATTTTGACTTTGTGAACAAACCAAAAACCACACAGTACCAGATCTGGTGAGTGAGGTGGATGAGGACACAGCACCACATTTTTACAAGCGGTTTTTCTGTTGTATGGCATTGAGCAGCTGCATTCACTGTATTTTTTATCACATCTTGGAAAAACACTCAGGAAAGAGGACTCCAGAGCTGCTTCAGAAAGTGGTAAGAACAATGGGATAAGTGTGCTCAGAGTGAGGGGGATTCATGGTAGTGTGTCATTCATTTACTGTGATAAATGTTTTTAATTTAAATACTGTATATTCTGATCATACCTTGCACATAGTTGTAAGCTTCTCACTATTCATCAAGTGACTTAACATCAGTAGAAGGTGGCTATGAAACATTAAAGATGCAGACTTAAAATCCTAAACCACAAAGAGAAAAGGAAAAGATAAAGCTAACAGATCAACGATGGAGATAAGATGAAATCACAAAATAATGCTAAGTGGACCCAGAAGAAACTGTAATTGAGGGGGACAAGAATAAAGAACAGAAAACACAGAAATAATTCCACAATGATAGACTTAATCACACATCCTTGTCTAACACCGCAGTGGGGGACACAGAGGGCTGCATTAGCAACACCAAGCCTGTGGCACAGGGAGCCTTCCAAAGACTCCTCAGTAACCTCAAAAGAAATGCTAACAGCCCACAGCCAGCTAGAGCAGACTGGGCACAGGTAGAGATGACAATGACCAGAATTGACAGAATATACACAATATGAGAAGGAAAAGCCTGGCCCGGGTGGTGGTACCCGGTGTGGCTCCTGGCCTGGGAGGGATGAGGGAACACAGAGAAAGTCATGGGGCCAAGACAGTGCGGCCAGCTCTGGGTGTGTCATGCTGAGGTGGATCTGGGTGTCCATGTGAGGAAGAAGCATGGGCCTGGATGTGCTGGTGTGGGGCTTGGGGACAGGATCTGGCCAGGAATTAGACAGAAGTGACACTTGTATAGATCGACTCCCAGAGAGGATGTGCAACTCTGGAGAAGTAACTGCCATGGAGGGAACCCTGGGCAGGCCAACAACTGCAGAGAGGAGAAAAGGGCACCCGAGGAAGCCTGAGTGAAAAGTGAGAATGTAGTGAGAGCTACCCAGTCTCTGCAGGTATGGCCAGCACACAGCAACCCTGGTCGGTGATGGTGATGGTGCCGGTGCCAGGTGCCCTCAAAGGCTCTCCACTTGCTCTGGGGCTCTCAGGAATGCGGGGCACCAGCACAAACGCCTGCAGACACCACTCAAACTCTCCTCTTGGCTGGGGTATGGACACGTGACAATGGACAGGGACTTCCTTCGCCAAGGAGCACCTTAAGAGGCAGCACCCTCCAAAACACTCGCACATTTTCTCATAAACAGAAGTATTAGTGAAGTGAGAAAGCATTCCAACCTTGGAATAAGCCAGTGTCTTGCCTTGGGTATTCTTGCAAATCCTTGGCCTTTTGTCATACGATATAACTCTTGAATAGCACCCAAATCAATTCCATACTCACATGCTGAGCCATTAAGATGCACTAAAATTTGAGTATCCCAGACTATTGACTTTATGAGAGCAAGAACTATGTCTACCTTCTCCAACACCATCCTGCTATTCAATAGGTGCTCACTAAAGATTTAGTAACTAAATGAGTGACTCTATGTAAAGTCCCCTGCCATGTCCCCACATATCTAGAATCAGACAAAGCAGAGCTTGGTTCTAGCTCCCCACCTTATTAGCTCTAGGGTCCCAGAAAAATCCACCTTCTAATGCCACCACCCAGTGTGATGGGCTACCCATCCCACATGTGGCTGACAGTGGGTTAACAATGTGGTGGCCCTTGGCTCCTGGACACTGGGGTGCCCCCTACACAGCGCAGTCCACAGGAGCATGAGGTCCCCCAAGAACCTGTAAACAGTGTGCCTTCCCACAGTGAAACCAGGGGAACCTGCGTGCTCAGACTGAAATGATTAGAGAGCTTAGAGTGTAAGCCAGCAGCCTAAAGGGGAACATGTGAACTACCCACAATCCTAGGCAGAGTGGCCTTGTGCTCTGGAAGGCAGAGCAAACAAAGCCCCTCTGCTTGTCTGGACCACCGACAGAACACTGAGACGCCACCAACCTGGGTCACAGCTGGGCATGGAGCAGTGATCAGGGCTGTGACAAGAATGCCCTGGGGAAGGAGACCCATGTGAGTGGAGGGTGCTGGGTGGTGACGGCAGGGCGTGAGGACTGCACCAGCAGGGATAGCACTGGGCTTCTGGGGGCTCCTCTGCCCCTCATTCTCCTGTCCTTCCCTCTCTTGGGGTGACCTCATGATGGTAGCCTGGTTTGCTCAGGAGTACAGACTGGGAGGAAGGGGCTCCAGGTAAGGACAAAGGTAACCCAGGCACTATAGGGCAATGACAGCCTGGCGACCAAGCCACCGGGGAGCTCCACTCTGCAAGCCCGCATCTGAGTGAACGGGGCCCCTCTGGGCTCTCACCGTCAAAGGCCACTGAGGGCCAAAGCCGGGGGAAGCCAGGCCTCACAGCAGACTGCCACTGCCTGGCTCCCCCGACAGCACCACTGCACCTCATTAGCACTCACATTTGAAAAGGACAATCGACTGTCCTCAGCCCATCCCACATGCTATCCAGCAAATCTAAGAGCTGGGTGAAAACCGTAGGAAAAATGGTTCTTAGCACTTTAAAGTTTAAGGGAGCTTGATACAGGAAGATCAAAATGAATTCAAGGCCAGTCTGGGCTACACAGTGAGTTCAAGGCCAGTCTGGACAACATAGCAAGACTGTCCCCCAAACCCACAAGAGTAAATTTAAGAAGCTTTTCTTAAATTCTGACAAAAACTGGGACCGTTCCTCCCACCCCAACATCCGCAGTCTGAGGGTGAGCAGAAGCCAACCGCCTGTGCCTCCTGGAGCTGCAGGTCTTCCCTCCCAGCAATGGGGCTCCCAGCGCGGCATGACACCACAGCAGACACAAAGGCTCTGGGTGTCGCCCATCTCCTCCTGCAGCCCCACAGAGCCCGCAGTGCACGCCACTGCACTCCCGCCAGCTCTTCAAGCAGCCCGCTTGCACTGGTTCCACTTTAAGAACTGGCACTTGCAATGTCTGGACCTTCAAGGTTTGGTATCTCTTAGATGTCACGGAGCTCTATGTCACCGTTCTGACGACAGGTATACCAGGTCTGCCACGAAAGTCACAGGATATGGAGACCTGATGCCTCCTCGCAGATGCATGAGCGTGCTCATCTTTCAGGGCCATAGCCCCATCCCTTCGTGCTGAAAGGACGGGCAACTTCCTTCAGAGCCTGCACATTCCACAGGCGCAGCCAGGAACCTGCCACATGGACCTGCGCCCTCACCCAACTCGCAGGCTCTCCAGCTGCAGAGGAGGGACTGACACCTCACTAAGGAGGCCAAGCCACATGACTGACCACCCTCTGAAGGCCTGGCTCCTTCCAGAGATGATGAGAATGACTCACACCTGACAAGCACTCCTCCACTCACAGACGTCTCTCACACACAGCACTGCACCCTGTCTTTGGGGGCCACACGAAACTGCTGCTGTCAAGGAACCCTGCCAAAGACATAAGAAGTGCCTCTCACCAGACCGAGTTAGTGCTGAGATGCTGCTGCGGACGAGGATGCCTATAGGCATCATCCCTATATCCTACAGGAATATCCTACAGGGATTCCTAGAGGCATCATCACCCTACTATAGTTAGGAAGTGGCCAAGATTGGACTGAAGACAGTGGTAGGCCCTCAGGATATTTCCATCATAAATAAATCGGCTGGACTTGGTGGCTCGTGCCTGCAATCCCAGTTATTTAGGAGGCTGAAACACGAGGATTCCAAGTTTGAGGCCTGCCTGGGAAATTTAGCGAGACTCTGTCTCAAAATAAAATTAAAAGGGCTCGAATGTAGCTCAGCAGTAGAGCATTTGCCTCACATGCCTGAGACCCTGGGTTCGGTCCTTAATAACAGCAGCAACAACAACAAAGTCCCAGTTCCCCTATCCAATGGCATGTAATGACATCAAAATCAGATGTCAGGCCATCCTCTTGAGCTCAGTGACTTATATTTCTAAGTGGCAGGAAGCTGACAGCTTTCTGATCATCAACAAATATCTGCCCATGTGCAGCCTGGCACTGAGCTCGGGCCTATGGAAGCTGCCCCATCACCAGGTGAAGGCCGGCGGAGGCCTCAGCATTGCCTGTTTGGAGACGCAGTGAACTTGGTAAGGAAGGCTGCGGTCTGTGAGTGCACAAGCGAGTGCCTTGTATTCACGTGTGCTTCTGTCGCTCTTCACTGCAGAACACAATACGGGTCACTAGGGATTTGAAAATAGGTAGCCTGCAAAACAGTACAGGTCGAGTATGTCTTATCAGAAATGCTTGGGATCAGAGTGCCTCAGATCTCGGCTTTGGGGGTCTGACGCAAGTCCAAACATGGAATTCACCTGTGTGTCATACACACCTGTGCACGCAGGCTTGTTCAGACTGCAACCTGCACACAGGGTTGGGAGTGAGGTGGGCCTGGAGCACTCGGGACGTGGACTTTTGCACTGGGGAGGAACAGCCGGCAGACAAGGCCACTCTCCACTATCAGCTCATGGATGAACCTCTGGTCTTAGTGGTGCTGAGGATTACCCAAATGACATAATTACCATTTTTTTTTAATATTAGATTTGGTTTTTATTGTAGAGCACACATATCAGGGCAAAGTGCTGCACACACAACTACAAATCATTTTTGGGAAAAAAGGTGTAAAAAAAATAAAACTGCAACTGCTGTAGTTATGCAGCCCCAAATTGAGGAATTCACACTGGCAAAGGAGTTCTGGCCCCAGAGGAGGGCTTCCTGGTGGTTGCTGCCCCAGGTTCCTACAGCCTCTGAGGTCTCAGGCCAGGGCCTCTACGCAGAGCCCTCTAGACTGGTGGCCTGGTTGTCAGGAGGGCTTCTGTTTTTGCCAGGCCCAAGTCCCGGCCAGACGGGCAACATCTCATTCCAAATAAATCTAGATCAGCAAAAATTTGCAGCCTTCTAGGATCTGAACAGGTAGAAACTGCCAAGACCTAGCCTTTTTTTTTTTTTTTTTGTTATTTTTTAGAAGCCCCTTCCTGAGCTCCCATGCCCCTGAGGCAGAGAAGGCACCAAGCCAGTCTGCAGGCCTGCACTCTAGCCTTGGATGCATGCTGCAGGCAAACAGAGGAAGCAGGCACCTTCTTAGAGGGATGACATAGGGAAGAGGTCCAAGCTGACCAATGGAGGAGAAAGGAAAAGAAAAGAAGAAAGCCAAGAAACCAAAGGAAAAAATAAAAACTCAGAAAGGAAACAAAAACCCTACCATACACCAAAATGATTTCCCATACCCCAAATGCTAGACTTGGAAGAACATCAGTCCCTCTAGCTAGAAACAACTCCTAAAACAACCCAACATGGCAAGTCTAACTTCCATAGAATCCCAAGCATGTGCTTTAAAGAAGCGACCCAGCAAAGAGGTGTGCTCTTGGCAAGAGAAGTCAGGACCACTATGCTAGCCCCTTGGCAGCCCAAGAAGGCTGTATAGAGGAAGCCTAGAGGGCTCAGCACTAGCTTTGGGGTGGCATTGGGCTAGGACTGTTTAAGCCTCCCACCTCTCGCCAACCCAGACAGTTCTGCCACAGGAAGAAGAGAAGGTATCTGCATGAGCTTCCAGAGGATGAAGAGTAGGTAAGAGGTGGGGAAACAGCCCCATGTGGAGCAGGCCTGATTCCAGAAGACCTTAACCAAGGGCAGACATCAGTGGATGAAAGGGGCAGGCAGGAAACTGGACTTTGTTTAGAACACTGCAAAGATGTTTAAAGCAAAAAGGAACATTTCTTAACCAAAACATTTCGTTGCTTTTAAATAAAGCCAGTCTGACACAGCCCCACTCGAAGATGGCTGCCCCCTACACCTTGACTGGCTACTCCAGCATGAGCCTCTGCCCCCAACAAATATATTCCTACAAGGAAATGTTCTGCACAGGCTTGAAAATGCAATGTGCAGACTGTTCCTATGGCTAAGGTCTTAAGTGATGCAAAATGAAGTAAAACAAGTCCAATTCAGTAAAAAAAAAAAAAGAAAGAAAGAAAGAAACTTTAGTTAAAGTCAAATAATGCTTCAATTATGCTGACAATCTACCCAATTCCCAAATCCACCTATTTGAGTAAGAGCAGCTAGCATTATTAAAGGAATTCTTCAGCTAAATCACATAAAATTACCACTTTTAAAGGTCTTCACTGGACAAATAAGCCAGTTTCATGTGGTTCAGCCTCATCCTGTCAGCAGGCATGACGTGTAGAGCACTGGGTGCTCTCTACAGGTCAGCTCTGTCTTGGTCACTTCCCTCATCACTGCGACAAAATACTCCCAACTTAAGGAAGGACAGGTTTATTTTGGCTCAAGTTTGTGGAGGTTTCAGTCTATATTCAGCTGGCTCCAAGGCAGGGCGGCAGGGCAGAGGGGCCTGGCGGAGGGCAGTTACTCAGGGCATGGCACACAGGAAGCAGAGAGTGAAGGGAGGAGCTGGGGAGAGAAACAAATCCCGGGTGCACCCACAGCAACCCACCTCTTCCAATCACACCCCACCTCCTAAAGGCAAGTCAGATATAGTGTTCCTAGAATTTAATCACCTTCCACAAGCCCTGTATCTACACACAGAGGCTTTGGGGGACATCTAGACACAAACTATAACAAGCCGACTGCCTCTCTATCACTGCTCTCGAAGGGCTGCTGTCTTCATCACCATGCTTCAGATGAGGAGCTGGAGTGCAGGATGGTCAGTGTGCACGCTCCCAGCAGCAGCTCACAGGACCCCCGCCTCCATCCCGCCTGCAGAGGGTTCTGTTAGTCTCTTGAAGCTCGCACTGGTTCATCTTCATGTTTTGTCAAGAAAGGCAAAGCAAGCAAGATGATGCTGTCTTTAAGCAAATGTAGATGTCACCTCTAACTATCATACTTTCTCTGTATTCCTTTATTGTGTGCATCAATAGACCTGGAATTAACTTAGGCAACTTCATTACTGTATTGCTATAGAAACTCTGAGGTCAATGCCTCAGTTAAAAGAATAAACCTGCAATTCCAAGTGGTTGAAACGCTAGCATTTACTATCTGATGTAACATGCAGTCCAGACACAGGGCTGGGTCCAGTGAGTTCTCTTCATTCCGCTCTGCCCTCTGTGGCATAAGTGGGCAGAGCCCAGGCTTCCCTGGTCAGTTCCAGTATGGGAAACCTGTCTCATTCCTCAGCCTGATGGAGTGACAAAAGATATGTGTCGGCCTCTGGACAGGGGTTGGAAGAAGAATGCCATGCACTGAGAGCTGATGACCCAAACTCACACCAGTCACTTGCATGATGGCAGGACTGACACGACTGGCTCCGACGGTCTATTCTCAATCTGTCTCACAGGTTAGAATCCTCCGGGGAGACTACAAGCCTTGACGCCTGGGCCTGTTCCAGAGCAGTTAAATTCCAATCTCCAGGGATGGAGACCCCACCATGGAAACCAGGGTACAAGGGGTGTGTGTGTGCCTGCACATTCTCTTTCTTTCCCAAAAGTCCCTCCTGGAGTTTAGTATCTCTTTCCTGAGTCATATGGTCCGGGAGAGGGACAGTGAGCCTTGGATAAAGTTGGGGTCCTGTTAGAGCTAAAACGGGGGACAAAAGATACCAGCCACCCAGTGTCCATTCTACACAGGGACAACGACAGCAGTCAAGAAGCAAGGCAATGTGGGTCCTAGTCCAAACTGCAGTAGGTCCAGGAACTGCACTGCCCTCGCCACGACCTAATGGACAGTTTCATGTCAGACAAACAAAGTTCAGCAACCTCAGGGTGCTGTGATGTGACACAACCACACGGAAGACCCCGAAGGACCCATAACCCACAGGACATGAGCCAACTCTCCCGCGTGGCCTCCGGGCTCTCCTGCAGGAGCCTGCCCAGCTCTGCTCTGTGCTTTCGCGGCCTGGTGGGACATTCAGCTTGGGGAGGTGATGGGGAGTCCAGAAGATGCTCCAGCTATGCATTCCAGCTCCGGCCAGGACTTCCTCTAAACATAGGACCTTGAAAGATCTAGGCTGTTTTTGCCTTTGTAATTTTAGCACTTAAAATGGTACATTTGTGTACAGGAAATACAGCCTAACAAACATTTCATAAATGTTAACTCCTATTATCACCTCCTGCAGTTTCTTTTGATATCTGAATAGAAAGGTTTCCAAGAGGTTCCATAACCGAGACTGTCATCAGTAGAAAGTGTTCACAGCTGACAGGCTACAAATCACACAGAAATTTAATTAGCTCGAGTTCAGTAACCTTATAAAGGACAATAATCCTAAGCACCCAGCTCTTTCAACAGTGAGTTAATGAAGAACACTCAATGATATAATTTCTAAAAGAACAATACAGAATTCATAAATAAATGATTATTAAAATTATTGTTTGTGGCCTACATTAAAACAAACCACCAAAAACGGAACATTACATTTTAGTAACCTACTACTATGCCATAGAAGAAGGTGGTATTTACAGATGAACTGCAAAAGAACAGTTACTGCCTACCCAAGAAAATATTAACATCAAAGCATATTTTAAAATAAAATGTATTAATTCTTTTTCTTTTCCATTTTAAATCAAAAGCCTGAAAATCGGAATCTGATTACCCTGTAACAAACACACAGAACTCTCCTTCTCCTGCCTACCCTTTCTCCAGAACATTCTCCTTACTATGTTTCTTTTCTCTCCATTCCTCCTGAAGTTCTCCTGGTTCCTAATTCTCTGCTGTATACTCTCTGTTGTCAAAGGCTTACTCTATTCTTATTTTCTTGACCTCTGACTTATATCTGACTCCAATGATCATGCTATTATCAAAAATTATTTTCTTTCTTTTAAAAAATATGTACAGAATATTTCCACTACTGTTACATTAAATTCTCACAGCCATTCTATCAAATACACAGGAACAGCTTATGTACTTCCATTTCGCAGGTGACAAGCCACAGCATCATAGAAGAGACCCAGAGCTGGAACAGAAACAGCACAAGAGGGACTAGGCCCATCTGCTGATGCCTTGACCTGCCTCTCCTAACTCAGGGCTCCTACAGGGACCCGCACTCCTGCCCAAGCCCCTGGAGCCTTATTGTATGATATTCCCCATGTTGCTGGTCCATGCTTTGTCATTTCCTTAAGAATGATAGGAAAACTACAAGGTAGATTTCCAGAGTTGGCAAAGAGGATCAGAGGGAGGAGAAAAGGAAGGAAGTAATGAGACTGAAAATGATCCAGATACATTATATGCATGTACCAATATCCCAAAATGAATCTTATCTGTATTACAAGATGCACACACAAATAAATAACTCCCAAACCCACACCACCTGCTATCATGTGAGCTCCAAGATTCTTGTCTCTATCTACTTTTTGTATAGCTCCACTTGGACTTTATGATGACCTCAACTCAAGCATGTCCCACACCAAACTAAACTTCCCGTGCAAACTTACTACCTTTTCTAAATATGCCTATGAGTTAGTTATATCCTGATCAAAGCACAATGAAATTTAGATTGCTCTCAGCTTGCTGGACTGAAAATATGATAGCCAAATGTCTTTCTGACATCCCTCAGCATATGGAGCGGTCACCTGACCCCTCACTGTTATCAGCAGCTAAAACGCAAACACTTAGCTTACAATTCTTGCTGAGACTGCCGTGTGAGTTTGGATTGGTCAAAGGGGGCAGTCCCAGCACTCTCCTGTGGAAAGGTGACCTTTATGTCCCACTGGATCTCCTGAATGACAGTTTCACATGAATAACATTGGAGGGTTATGTTTGTAAGACAAAAAGTATATTTGTTGAACTAATAGGTTGATTAAACCTTATGAAATGCAAAAGTCTTTGGAGAACTATTAGACCAATATAATAAAATATTGTAAAGCTCTCATGTTAAATACTTTGCTTTTATATCAGATGGCTACCTAACATGTAATAAAGGGGCAGTTTACTAGAATCAAGGCATATGGCAGCCTTAAAATGCCACGTATTTGAATTAAAGAGGATTCCAAAGGCACAGAACTAAACCTGCACTAGTTACCGAACCCCTCGGCCTTTCTCTGTGTCATAGGAGACAAGCAAATTCCAGATAGTGCCTGCCCCCTTGGTGCTCTTCTCCCTCACGGAGGACGGATGGCAGAGAACTCGCACGGTATGGGCGGCACAGGAAAGATGCTGAACCCCATGTGGAGGGGGCACACTGCCTTCGCTCAGGGGAAAACGATGCTCAGATTTGCCTAATAAGCAGAAGGAGTCCTGTATGGAAGATGCTAGGGCTACCCTAAATTTAAAAAAAAGCTAAGCAGCTCAGTCGGTGAAGGGGTGAGGGTAATCTCAAGCTGAAGGGTTCCTTCTCGGTCTCTTGTTGCCATACCTCTGTCTTGGCTTTGGCAACGGGGAGCACAGCTAACTGTTCTCCGAGAGGCCAGGAACATGGCCACAGGCTGCTTTAGAGCCACTCCTAACACTCCACAGCCCAAGTGGGAAATCCTAGAGGTAGGTGCCGAGAGCCCTGTGGCTGAGCCCTACTGCAGGAAGGCAGGGGAGGGGCAGACTCTGCACACCATGGCAACAGCCCCACAGAAATGAAGGCAGGGCCAGCTCCCCATCCCTAGTCAGTCACACTCCTCAAGGTGACTGTGGGAAGCCAGGCTCTGTCTAGGCTGGGAGAATGAACCTGAAGGCTCCACTTGGAGAGCGAGCCTAAAAGACGGTATCTTCACTTGGTCCTGGACTAGAGGCCGGTAGACTGTAGGCAGGCAGGTGGTGGCAGGAAGACCTAGCAGCCTGAAAGGAGGTGGCCTGGATTCAGAAGAGAGCCACAAGGTTCAGGTCAGAATTGGAAATTAAGGCCAACCTGAGGCAGGAAACTGCATGGAAAGCAGGATGAATATTGTGCTCATGGTAAGCCTTGCAGAAGGAAAACTAGACACAGTCTCCAGCAAGCATTGAGTCTGCAAGGGCCTCCTTCCACAATGGGTAGAACTGAGACTGCAGCTAAGGGGCTCCAGGAGGGGTAGGCGTTTGATAAAAGGAACTTCAGGCCAAGGAGGTGAAAGATCTCTTCTTTGGAAACTGAAAACTATAAAATCTTGATAAAAAAATAAAGTAGACACAAATAAATGAAAGGCTATCCCATATTCATGAATTGAAAGAATTAATATTGCTAAAATGTCCAGGCTACCCAAAGTGATTTAACAGATTCAATGTGATACAGTCCCTATCAAAATTCTAAGGGCATTTTTTCACAGAAATAGAAAAAACAAGTCTAAAATTCATACAGAACCATAAAAGACATTAAACAGCCAAAGTACTCTTGAGCAAGAAGAAAAAAGCAGGCATCCAACTTTCTGATTTCAAATTATACTACAAAGTTGTAGTAATCGAAGCATAGCAGCAGAGTACTACATAAATACAGATACACAAAGCCATGGAAGACAGCAGAGAGCCCAGAAATACACACACACACACACACACACACACACACACACACACACGCATTTTTAACTAATTTTTGATAAGGACACCAGAAATATACAGTAAGGAAAGGACTGCTTCTTCAGGAAATGCTGTTGGGAAAACTGGATGGCCACATGCAAAAGAATGAAACTGGACCCGTACCTTATACTGCATGCAAAAAGCAATTCAGCACGGATTAAAGACACAAACGCAAGGCCAGAAACTGCAAACCTCCTGGGAGAAAGCACAGGAGCAAAGTCCCAGATGTCTGTCTGGGTGGTTATTTCTGTGGACATCATACCAAAGCACAGGCAATAAAAGTAAAAACCAACAAATGGGATTACATCAGACTAAAAAGCTTCCACAGAGAAAAGGAAACAAACAAACAAAAAACAGAAAAGGCATCCTATGTATATCCAAAATATACAAGGAATTCATACAAGCAAATAGCAAAGAAACAAACAGGCCAGTTAAAAATGAGAAACAGACCTGAGGAGACATTCTGCCAAAAGACAACCAACATGCATATGAAAAGATGATCTCTAATCATCAGGGACATGAAAAACAAAATCACAACGAGATGTCACTTATACCTGTCAAGATGTCCATTATTAAAAAAAAAAATGAGAATACTCAGGATGCTGAGGCAGGAGGATCACCTAAACCCAGTTCAAAGCTGCCCTGGGCAACATAGGGAGATAGTATTTCAAACAAACAAACAAACAAACAAACAAACAAGACAAGTGCTGGTGAGGATGTGGAGAAAAGGGAACCTAGGTACACTGTTGGTGGAATAGGATTTGACGTAGTCACTATGAAGGAGTATGGAGGTTCCTCAAAAAATTAAAAATGGAATTATCATTGAATTACTTCTGATTATACACCCAAAGAAAATGAAATCAGGATCTCAAGATAGCTGTACTCCTGTGTACAATGCAGTATTACTCATAGTAACCAAGATATATAAATAACACATATGTCCACCCACCAAATAATGAATGAATTGTGTTACATGCAACTCAGTGAGACCCTGTCTCAAAATTTTGAAGGTACAGGGGATGCAGGTCAGTGCAAAGGCCCTGTGTTCAATGGGCATTGTAAGTGAAATAAGCCAGGCATGGCCATAGATACTGCATGATCTCACTTACATGTGAAATCTAAAACAGCCAAACTCCCAAAAGCAAAGAGTAGAATGAAGTAGTCAGGTGAGCAGGCAGTGCAGGAATTGGGGAGATGGTGGTCAGTTATGCAGGATAGTTAAATCCTGAAGATCTTAAACAGATTGTCTATAGCTAATAATACTGTAATGTGTACTTAGAACTTGCTGGGAGTGTACATCTCATATTTTTTCTTTTTGCCAAAGAGAAAAAATAATAAAGGGAGCAAGAGGAAACTTTGGGAGCTGAGGGACATGATCATAGATAGCTTTGATGGCAGTGATGGTTTCACAGATGTACACTGCAGAAAAACTTATAAACTAAATATGTGCAGTGTTTTATGTGTCAACCAGACTTCGTTAAAGTGGTTGTAAAAATAAGTAAAAATAAATCTACTCACAAGAAATGTAGAGTATAGCTGGAGATAAAGGATGTTCACGAAACAAGCGAGTGTCCTGCTGTCTAAACAAAACGGGACACAGAGGTCAGAGCACACCACATGGGTGGAGCCACGGACAGCGGTCTGTAGAGGTGCAACAGGAGCTGCACCTCAAGAGTCAGTCAGGACAGGAAAGAAAGGAGTGTATGCACAGGTGCCAGCCGCGCAGCCTATCGGAGGGAACGGCGGAGGAGAAGCCCACGGCCCCAGGGCTTGCTATGTGCTGGGCACCTGGTGCATACCTCCCCTCCTGCCCGCTGGGCAGAAGAGGAAGAAGAGCTTGAGATGGGGTGCTGCTCTTGCTACAGTCCTACAGATACAAAACACAGAATTCAGACGCACACTCGGGGCTGTGCTCGTGTTAAACCCTTTCCACATGTGAGCCCGGGAATGTGCAGGGAACACCACACAAGAGAAGGAAGGGAAGCCGCACGTGTGCTCCGAGGCCACTTGAGACTCATGTTCAGCTCTATCTTGACCAGAGGGACAGGGCGACCAGAAAGAATCCTCTGAAATTAGTGGTGGGGCGTTAAGAGCAGCGTGTGGAGGGCAGCCAGTCTGAGAGATGGGCAGCCAGCCAGGTAGGAGGCTACGGAAGGACAGGGAAACTCCACATCTGTCATTCTTCAGAGGACCCTTTCAGAACAGGACTCAGCACAGTGTGCTGCCGAGACACCAGCCCACATCACACTTGGCACACCCCAGCAGGACAGCCCCAGCAGCTGCAGCACATTGCCTTCACCATGGCCCTTCGGTCTTGAGAACTTCCTCCAGTTTTCACATAAGGAAGGCCTACTAGCAATCAAATTCCTCTGTCTTTGTACATCCAGGGGTATATTTTGCCTATTGCCCTCTTTTTTCCCCTTCAGTATTGGGAATTGAATCCAGGATATTGTATATATACCACTGAGCCATATCCCCAGCCCTCTTTATTTTTTGAGATAGAGGTTCTTTCAAAGTTGCCCAGGCTTGACTTGTATTTGCAATCCTCCTGCCTCAGACTCCTGAGTAGGTGGGATTACAGGTATGAACCACCATGCTTGGCTTGACCTTCACTTTGAAGAACAGTTTGGTTAGATAATGAATTCTTGGTTGACAGTCTTTTCTCTTGGGACTGAGTATTTCATCCCTGTATGGTTTCTGAAGAGCAGAAGCTGCAAATCTTTTTTGGCTTTTTGAGACAGGGTCTTGCTATGTAGTTCAGGCTGGCCTGGAACTCGCAGCTATCCTCCTGGCTCAGCCTCCTGGGTGCTGGGATTATAGGCGTGCACTGTCATGCTTGGTTATTAATCTTACCTGTGGCTCTCTTGCACATGACTTACACATTTTCTCTTTGTCCTAAATTTTCAACAAACTGACTATGATGCATCTAGATGCTGACTTGTTTACTTCGAGTGCACTAAACTTCCTGAATGTACAGGCTGTCATTCAACAAAAGTAGGAGGTTTTCAGACATGTCTTAGAATATTTTTTTCTACCTTCCTCCCTCATTCCCTTTCAGAGACTAATGTATATATGCTGGCATGCTTGATGATGTCCCACAGGTCTTCAACTTTTTTTCATTTTGATCTTCAGAATGGATAATCTCTGCTGATTTAACTTTAAACACGCTGATTTTTTCCACCACCATCTCAGATCTGCTGTTGAACCCACCCGGTAAAATTCATTAATTTCTATTTTTGCTTAATTTCCTCCTTGTACTTGTTATTTTCTTTGGGTTCAGTTTCTGAAACTCTCAAAGTGGATATTTAGCTCACTAATCTTCTGCTTTCTTGTTTTCTAATATAAGCATTTATACTTTCCACTAAATACTGATTTAAATCAATTCTGGTATATAATATTTTCATTTTTAATCCAAAAAAATCTAAATTCTGTTGTAACTTCTTTCGCCTTTTACCCCTACATCACTTAACTTCCACATGTGAGATTTTACTGCTCTTTTGGCTGCTGATTTCCAGCTCCATTCTGCTATGACCAATGAAGATGCTCCAGTGACTCGTTATCTGCACTCTGTAGGGCCAGTTTGGTAAAGGGCCCATGTGTGCACCCAACAAGGAAAAGTGGACTCTTCCCCCCTCATTATTCACATCCTTATTCTTTCAGATTTTTTCTGTTACTGTCTGAGGGGCGTTAAAGGGTGTTAAAATCTACCTAATCATGGGGAATTGTGAATAATTTCTTATATTTTTTTCTCATTTGAGATTGTGTTAGGAGGTATATATGTAACTTTAGCATGGTTATGCTTTCCAGGTAAACTGATGAGAACCTACCCAGTATATATAATATATACACTGTACACATTACTGGTAACCACAATATACATATTGGGGCTGCCTTGCTGGCGTGTGCCAAGCGTGATGTGGGCTGGTGTCTCGGCAGCACGCTGAGCTGAGCCCTGTTCTGAAAGGGTCCTCGGAAGAATGACGGATGTGGAGTTTCCCTGTCCATGTATGTGTGTGTGCGTGTGTGTGTGTGTGTGTTGTGTGTATATATAGCATGAAATTAGTCTCAGGCTTTGTTCTCGTCTTAGTTTAGATTGACTGGCTGTGAGTAACAAAAAAATAATTATTTTAAATCCAGTCTGGTAAACTATCTCTTAACTGGGTCATTCAGTCCATTCCTATTTACTGTAATTGAACATACATTTGGATGTGTTGCTTCAGTCTAATGTTTTTATTTTTCTGTTTCTTTTCTCTCTTTTCTTGCTATCCTTTGGATTATCTTCACATTCCTCTTCATGCTGTAGAAATGGTATTGTCCCTAAGCCACCCTAGAAAACTCAAACTGCATAACTGCAGGAGTCTAAAGTGAACCACTGCTTTTGCTCTCGACCCCTGCCTGCCTCCTCCCAGCACTGAGATCGTCTGCTCATGGTATTTCCATTCCGTCTCTGGCTCCTGTTGTGTCTACAATGACGGCTATTTAGACCCAGGCATGCATCAGCCCCTCTCTCTGATCATCTTCTGCTCCCTCCCCACCCAGCCACACTCCTCCAAAAACATGTCCCTTAGAACAGCCCAGCGGGAGGGTCGATGGCTAATGGATTCTTGGTTTTTGTTTGCCTGGAATGTCTTTATTTCACCCTTGCTCTGGAAAGACACGAGAAAAAAAATGAGTACCCAAATTTGGGTTGGCAGTTATTTTTTCTTGTATGAAGATGTTATATCACTGCTGTTAAAGGGAACTGTCAGTCATGCCAGTATCTTGAAGGTTGGTGGCTTTGAGCATCTTCTCCATCTTTATTCTGCCCTTCTCATGGTGATATTTTTAAGTGTAGCTTCCTCTTGATTGAACCTGCTTACAAATAGGTGAACTTCTTAAATTAAGGCTTGGTTCTTCCATCAGTGTGGGAAATTTCCCAGCCTTTATCTCCTCAAATGTTGCTTCTGTGCCATTCACACTCATTCCTGTATTTCCAGAATGCTGACTGGTGGTAGGATGAGTTCTTAGTGTCTCTTCGGTATCTCGTACCTGCTCATAGCTTCTATCTCTGTCTCTCTGCACTTTATTCTACATAATTTCTGCAGAACTACTGATTTTATTATCTCTTCAACTATGTGCAATCTGCTGTTAAATTGGTCTAATAAATTTATAATTGCAACTAATTATAATGTTCATTTCTAGAAACATTATTTGATCTTTTTTTCAGATCTCTTACTCTTTACTCTTAGGTTAATCCCTTCTGGGTTTTGTTTTTGTTCCTCAGTGCTGGGAATCACAGCTGGGACCTCGACATGCTGGGCAAATGCTCTACCACTATGTTACACTCCCAGCCCCATGTTAGTTCTCTACATATACTGAAACTACTTATCTTATATTGGCCTGCTAGTCCCCACTTCTGAAACCTTCTGCAGGTCTGATGATGCAAGCCTGTTATTTCTGCTGCCTATCACTGATATTTGCCTTTCTTTTTGTAACTTTAAGATTTGAGCATGAATCTTGGTATGGTATCTGTAAGAATTCTTTAAGGACTTAGTTGAAGTCAAAGAATCCTCCAGAAATGATCTGCAATTTTCTCTAAATGGGGCCTGTATTAGTCAGGGTTCTCTAGAGAAACAGAACCAAGAGGATGAGCCAGTGGATGAACGGATGGACTGGCAAACAGACGGAGATAAAGAGATTTGTTAGGAAGATTGGCTCGCACAGTTAGAGGCTGACAAGTCCCAAGATCTGCAGTCAGTCAGCCAGCTGGAGATGCGGGGAAGCTGATGCACAGTTCCACGCTGAAAGCCAGGAGGCTCAACAAGAGCCATTTGAAAGAACCGCGTATATGGGAAAATCAACCAATAACAAATGCTGGC
>PVJO010016166.1:0-42691 GCA_004026905.1 Hystrix cristata | reverse complement strand
AAGAAAATGGCAAAACGCTCCTTTCAGGCAGTATTTTTCAACCTCTTCTGCCAGTCGTCTCTGATCAGGTCCTCCTGCCCACACCTGGGTACCACGCTGGGGACTGCTGCTGGGGAGGAAAGTACAGAGTGACCTCAATAAAAACCAGGTTTTAGGGTTGAGATACAGCCCCGTAGTAGAGCCCAGGTCAGCATGTGGGAGGGAGCGAGATGCTGGGTTCAATCCCCTACACCAAAATCAAATCGGAAATTGTACACTTAAAAAACTACCCCAGCACCAAAAAAAAAAAAAAAAAAAAAAAAAAAAACCAAACAAACAAACAAACAAAAACTACCAGATTTTGATATGAGGATTCAACCAAAAAATAAAAAAATAAAAATACAGCTTAGGAAAAGAAATGATGATTTATGACTTTTGTGTACGGCAGGATTGGGGGTGGCAGCTGAGAAACCAGAAGCTAGAAGCCAGGCCTGACAGATTTCTTCCGGTGGCCCAAGGCCTGCCGAGTGCCTACGGCAGCCCGAATGCTTTTTTCCGACTCTACACAATAGCTCACTCTGGGAAAAAAATGTAACACACCTGACTTGGTCACAGTCTTATTACACGTCCCTTCAGCCCCTTGTCTTTTGCCTCCATGGGATCGTCATACTAATAACTTTTCATTTATTTGCATAATTATTGACTGAGCCACAGGTGCTGCTTGAGTAGGCACCGTCTCTTTTTGCTCACCACAGCACTGAGTTCCTGACCAAAAACATAGCCCAAGAAGAAATTTAAAACTCCCACCGTGTGAAAGAAAAGAGCATTTGTGGATTTTGCTTTTGCGTCTAGGTTCAAAGATAACTCAATCTAGCGACTGCCTTGTGCCTTACACATACAGTTCTCTTCTCTACCCTTAGCTCTAGCCTCACCTCATATGCAAAATGAGCTCAGAACATCCAAATCCCTCCTCCTTCTCACACCTCCAAAACAGCTCAGGAGGCGCACCACGAGGATGCACACATGAAGACATTACCACTGTGCCACTCGCCCAGGCTTGGACTTTCCTTTTTTTGGGTGGGAGGGAGTGCTAAGGATCGAACTCAGGGCCTTGCGCTTGCTAGGCATGTGTTCTACCACTGAGCTAAATCCCCAACCCTTAGGCTTTGCGTAAGCTCAGCTTTTCTCTTTTTCCACAATATCCAAAGATGCCTTAACCCTTCCTTTGAAACAGCTCCTAAGTGGGTGGGTGTCTGCCTGTCTCTTTTATCAGGCACTCTGACTACAAGGCAGTCCTTATAAACTCCAGCCCACCTTGGGTCACTCCTCAGCTCAAAGTCTAGTAGAAGCTCCTCTGCTCCTAGGGGATAAACTGCAAACATTTATGTCTTACAACACATGTCCCACATGCCCTAGCTAATACTTTTAGATTTAATTTTCCCTATTCTTCCAGAAAGCACCTTCTAGACTAAACAAAATAGTTCTCTTGCAATCTTCCCAATACATCTTACTTTCCTCCATTGCTTTCTGTCTATGTCAACTGGCTTATAAAATGCCCTGCTACTAGGGGAAGGGGTTAGCTTGGTGACAGAGTGAATACTGGGCAAAATAAAATAAATAAAAAGCCCTCCTACCTTCCCTCTGCCTATTCGAATTTAACCTTTCAAACTCACTTGAAACTTGTCTCTGCTTGAAAAAATCTCTGTAGGACACCAAACATCACTGGGGTCTTATTCCTCACTAAACAGTCATCAAATTTACTTAGTGTCTGCCTACTTTGCAATCACATACTTACTTGTCACGTCAATAAATTCACACAGTCGATATAAACGATATCTATTAAGTACCTACCACGTGACAATATCATTCTAGTCACTAGAGATATTTCAGTGAACAAAACAGATTCTCTGTTCCCCGGAACATGATTTCCAGGCGAGAAGAGAAAAAGCAAACAAACAACTATAAAGTCAGAGCACTTCCTATTGCTAAATGAAACTGTTCTTTAATTTCCTATCATGATTTAATTTTTCACATTATTATACTTTGCTCCATCCATACTACATCTTAAGTGTACAGAGAGAGAATAAACTACATTTGTAGCTTTCTCTGTGATTCTCCCAGCTCTTAAAATGCACTTGATTCTCTGCCTCTCAATGTTTACGTAGGTGCGGGTCCCTCATTACTTCCCAACCCATCAACCTTCACTTGGATAAGAGTACCAGTATCTTAAGCAACCATTCATCACTAGGCACCTTAACTGTATCCAGTGAAACCTGATGAAATTAATATTGCAATCACTCTTGCTGCTTTGAACATTCTCTGAATATCTCCTCTACTCTCCTCCTTTTTAAGAATTTAAGCCTTAAAAACAATCAATCCAGAATTAAGGAGAAGTGAAAAACTTTTCTAAACATTTAACTGAGAAACAATATAACTGAAAACAATCCACATTCTCTACCAGATATCTTTGTTCTGTCTTTTGCATTCTTTTTTTTTTCTTTTTGCATTCTTTTGTAAACAGAAAGGGTATCAATGGGTGTAATTACACAGCTAATTATACTCAGAGGGAAGCAGCCCGCTGGCAGTACATGTAAGAAAGGCAGCTCTTTGAGAAAAGCACGACCCGATCACCTGGTCCTCTTCTCCCAGCACAGTAAGACAGAAAGAGCAGCGTGAGCATGACGTGCCTTCCTACTTCAGTACCCACACACATGAGAAGGTGGAACTGGCTCTTTTCTCTTCATTTAGCCAAGCAAGTACATTACTTCCAAGAGGGTTTCCATGCAAGGGCAGGTTCCCCTTTCCCATCTTGGGGTCATCCCTTGGGATGCGGCTCCCCTTAGCATCTTGTCGCTAGTCAGAGCTCAAAATGAGTGTGAGCTTGAGCAGAAGCTCTAAAGTAGCAATGGCGAACCTTTTAGAAGTTTCAATAATAGCAAACAGCCTGCACGCGTGCCACAGGTTTGCCACCACTGCTCTAGAGTCAGGCTGCCCCAGTTTACCAGCCAAATGATGTTGGGTAAGCCATTTGGCCTCAGTTTCCTTGTGTGTAAAATGGGAGTAGCAGGTGCGGAGATGAGAAGAGTAATAGCAAAGCACTTGGTACCTAGAACATGGTGAATACTCTATAAATGTCAGTTGCTACCTTCATAACTATAGTTAATTATTATCACGCGGAGACATTATTGGGACTACAGACAGATCTGGAGTCAAACTCTGGCCTTTTCACTTTCTGCCTTCGTGATAAGGCAGCATATTTAAACAGACAGCCCATTTACCAAGGTAGAGATAGTTCTGCTGATAGTGTTAAAATTAGCACCAGGCCCAGACTGTGGTGAGAACCAATAAAAGTTAGTAGTAATTTACTGTTCTTACTGGTGGTTGTTGTTATTAGTACTATTTCTTCTACTACAGCCCCCTTTGAGAGTTTGGAAATTTTGAAAATTCACATTTAGTAATTTCTCAACCACAAAGTTATATGTAAATAGAATCAAAGGTAAAAGAAACAAAAAATAAGCAAGTACTTTTTTTGTTAAAAGATTGTTCAAACTTCCTCTTTAAATACCTACCAATCTGAGACTTCTAACTGGGCACCAATTTTACTGAGGGATGAACGAGGGGGCCTTGACAGCTACTACCATCACAGCAACAACAGCAGGACAGACAGTATCTTTGGAAGGAAAAGCCAACAGCCCACGGGCCTGTGACCTCCTTCTTTGTGAGGCCTGCCCCGCCCCCAAGCCCGAGGGCTGCCGCCCTATCCTCACCTCTCCTCGGCCCACTGGGTCACCTTCTGCTGCGCCGTCTGGCTGCTGTAGGCCAGGCGGTCGGGGCCGCTGTTGGGTGGCTGCCTCTCGGGTGAGAGCTGCTGGCGGAGCTGCTCCAGCTCCCGCTCATACATGAGCCGCTGCTCCTCCAGGGCGCTTCTCTTTTCTTCCAGGTACTGCTTCTCCAGGACCTGAACCACATTTTGAACTGGATCTGTAAGCCAAGAGAAAGGCAAGGTGTCTTCAGTGGCTAAGTCAGCTGCCTGTCAGGGACCCTGCCAGCTAGAATCTAGCCTGGCCTTGCACTTTGTGAGATGCCTGAAGGGCTCATGGCTTGAAATTCTCTCAGTTTCCTTTTTATTAACACTGCAGATAAATGCCCTATATACAAACATTCTCCATGTCTGCTATGTTGCTGTCTTCAATTTGATGGGTTAGGTCATTAATCTAGTACCGGCAGATGGGAGAGGAAACGGAGAGGTGATCCTATTCACTGAGAAGAGAAACTCCATGAAATCTAGGCCTCCTCCACAGATAAAAACACGGATGATTTGACATTTACAGTTGTCATTTTCTTTGCCGATTTACGACTGGTTTTGGTATATGGCAAAGCGTAACAATTTTCATCACCAATCTCATTATTCTTGAATTTGTCTTAGGTGGTAGGAAACTTAAACACCATAGCATATGTTTGAAGGCACCAAGTATACGGTCTGACAGTTTCCCAGGTGCTGATATCTAAGAGGACAATTAACTTGAAAAGTAGTAATAGCCTCTATCTGACACCTTATGCGTCCAGAATGGATCCACACTGTACATGAGAACAGGCAGACGGGTGGATCCTGCTCCGAGGTGCCACAGTGATGACTAATGGCAGCTGTGGTGTAGCTGGGGCTTGACTCTAAAAAGCCAACTGGCTGGTGGTGCCCAGGGAGCTGGGTGCCATGGAGACAGGGCAACGCACCAGTCACATGTACAGAGTCGCAGCACCCCCGTGAGGAGACTGCAGGGTCGAAGCCCACTGACAATCTCGGCGGCAGAACAAGGTCACTGCAGTGACTGGCACTTCTCAGAGGTACCTGAGATTGCGAAGACATGTGTTTCTGCACCCACCCGGGACGTAATTTCCTCCTTGTACATTCACGTACCGCCCGCTCTTCAGTACAACTGTGTTATCTTCCCACGTATTAGTCTCAGTTTAATTTCCAGAAAGAAGTTAGAGATTAAAGTGACCCAGGAGAACATTTTTATTACCTGATTCTGGCTACTGATTGACTTCTCCAGAAAACCCCATCAATTTGTGAAATAAATATGTAAACTGTACTAATTTTCTATGTTAGCAATAAGAGAAAAACCATGCTAGCTTTAAAAAAGAGGTTAAATAATACAAAAGAAAAAGGAGCAATTTTTAAAAATCACAAGAAATGTTCAGCACAGGTGAGTTGTTTTAATAAAAACGACAATTGCAACAGCAAGAGTATCGCTACCAGCTGCTGGCTTGGTCTCCGCAGAAGGCTCCCCACCTCGGCATGCACCGACTCCTGAGAGCCTTGAGGCACACCAAGGGCGGAAAGCATCCCGATTTTAAAAATGAGGATGCTGGAGTTCAGAAAGTTTAAGATCACACAACTAATAAGCGACAGCACCAGGATTTTTGTTTATTTGTTTTGTTTTTGAGACAGGGTCTTGCCAAGTAGCTCAAGCTGGCCTTGAACTCAGGATATAGCCAGGCTGACCTCAAACTCAAGATCCTTCCACCTCAGCCTCCCCAGTGCTGGGATCACAGGTGTGCGCTGAGAGAGACTGAATAAGGTACTTCGTCCACATTTTTCTGCTTGTCAGTGGTACAGAAACACATGATCCCAAATGGCTGAGGCAGAAGGGTCCCGCCCCATGTGACTGAGGTGTATGCTAGCAGCTGCCATGACTCAGGACAATCACTACTTGCCAGGCACCGCAACCCAGTGTGCAGATATGGAAAAGCAAGCAAACCAGCACGTCCTCCTTCGGAGCCTCCCTGGCACAGTCAGCAGGCTGGTGGAAGCCCCACGGCTGGGTTTTTGCTTTTATCTAAGATCCCAGTAGTAGTCTGGAAAAGCCTTTCTGATAGACATCTTTCATAACTTTCCCCACTTCAAATTGTCCAGTTTGAAGTCTTTACCATTCACAATCTGGCATCCTATCAAATAGATCGTCCTAATCAGCAGGTCGATCTGACTCTGACCTGGCTCAGAACAGAAGCCAAAGATCATCTGGCTTGTTCTCTAACGGCCCAACCCAGTATTAGTAGGTTGTCCTGTTTTATCCCTCTCCCCAATTGCTTTCCTCCCTTTTTTCCCCCTTTTTGCAGTGCTGAGGATGGAACCCACAGCTTTGTGCATGCGGGGTAAACCTCTACCACTGAGCTGCACCTCCAGCCCTCTTTCCTCCTCTTGAATGGACTGTATTAAAATTCAGTGAACCTGGCGCCTAAGGCCACAGTACTAAAGAACTAAGTCTTTCAGGAGACAGAAGGACCACGTTATTTGGGGGGCATACACTATCTTTTCTTCATTAGTTTACTGTTTCCCAGGTAAGTAACTATGAAATGAACTCTAATCTGTCATCCAGAAAATGGAAAGGAGAGTAGCAGTAGTTAGTGCTGGTGGGGGGTATTTATGTGAGAAAGAGTATTAGAATGAATTCACAACAAGGTGTCCAAAGCACTGAATTGAAGGGAAGTAGACCCTTAGGGGAAAAGAGAACCTTTTAATTTTAGATGCAATAAATTGGCCCTGTGACCTTTGCCAGCCCTTTCATTGCTCTTTACTCTAGGGCAGGCTACCACTGAAATTGGGAAAAGAGATGACTCTCATTCCTATTTTGAATCCTGGAATGAAGGCATTACTGTTCGTAAACACTAGAATTTAAGTTCAAATGAATTGGGGTTTAGGTCAGTATTTACTCTAGAGACTCAAAAATACTTTATTCCAAGCTATAACTGGGTTGATGGAGCTGAACATATATCTGGATGTGCTACTGCCCTGACCTGTTGTGCTCTCCACAGTAATAAAGCCATTAGGAACTGAAGCAGTAATATCATTCATCCTCTCCATGCTCTGGGGTGCAGGGAAAGGGCACAGCTATCATATCTTAACAGCGGAAACAATGGAGTTGGGACATGGGATGGGGGAGGGTGATAGTTGAAAAGAAAGGTTCCTCAATCAAGAATACAGAATGAATTTGTTGCACAGAAAATTTGTGCTTCTTCCCAATCATAGCACCTAGAATTTGCCAAAGCATGTAGCATAAGCATCAGTTAGCAGCCCTGCTAAAAACCAGCCACGCCTCCTCATGCCAATGCCGATCAGACAAACACCTCTGTCCCAGTGTTTGTGGAGGAGCTTCGTCTGGAACCAGAGGAGAGGGAAGAGGATCTTCAAATAGGACCACCAAGGAGAAGACCACCAGGCAGACAGGCTTATCATCGGGAAGCCACCTAGCACACAGGTGAATGCGGTCAACACTGGCCACCAGCACTGGCTATTTCCAACAGAGCATCTGTGCGCCTGGAGGAAGCTCATTCACCAGGATGACTGGGTGAGAGACCAAGAGCGGGAGGATACTTTCACATGGACAAAATCAACACTGGAGAGTGAGGCTTGATTGGTGATCCAAGTGAGTAACTCCTGTTATCACCATGAGCTAGGGTGCAGACGACTCTAACAAGTTTGGTTACAAAGACTGGAGGAATTCATGAATGCTTATATTCCATGGGTTCTCAGAGGTTTAATGTATATGTGACAACAAGAAAGTAGCAACCGGATGAAATCAGAAAGTTGGGTTCTGTGATGGATAAATGGATACTCTGCAGAGTTAAGGAACAGACATATCAAGCATTGTAGAACCTCATCTGATGAAATGAGCTCTCTACAAATGGGCGGTCCTCCAATGGAGTGTGGAGTCTACACCTTCCTGCAATAGCCAGCTACAATACGCACATTCAAGCTCTTAAAAATCACTTCCAGGAAATTCACTGCTTGGGTGTGTTGTTAAATGACTCACAGATGTGATTCTGATGATTGAATGTCACTCTGGAATGTCTTTTGATTCTTCCCCACTGATGGGCAAGGAAGAGTAGACTGAAGCTTGACTTGCAGCTGTGGTCCACCCTCCCTTGCATGTTGAAAGTGCCAGTGGCTCACCTAAACACCCTGATCTATTTTTGGGGGGTGGTTTGCTGGGACTTGAACTCAGGACCTTGCACTCTACCACTGAGTTAAATCCAAACCGCCCCCCCAACACCCTAATCTTAATGTTTAAAGAGAGAAATGACCAAGCTCTTCTTGTAAAGTTATTTCATTCTCCACTTTTTTTTTTTGGTTCTATACTCTTTATGTAACTATATTATACTTGTTATACAGAGTCTGGTCTTTTCTTTATACTTCATTTTTATAATTTAAAAAGGGTCCCTGGGGCTAAAAAGCCATACAGAGAGGTGGAGAGAAAGGTCAAAACTTTATTCCTGCAATAAAATTCCTGAGATTTGACAATTCTGTAGCCATGCTCCATTTCCTCCAAGACAGGCTTATTCAACGAGTGAGAAAGTCAGTTTCAGGGAAGAACTCAACTGTGAAAAACAAAATGTGCCCCCAGAACCTGGTAAGGTGGAAGCAGCCCATCTCAGGGTCCCAGGGTCCTGGAGTCCTCATGTTTCTAGTCAGGGGTTCTTAGGTGGCCAGGAGAGATGAGCAGAAGGCTGGCCCAAGCCCACAAACTTTCTCTGGTGCTCCTGAATATACCCTCAATTTTATCCTGGAAAACAGCTGTAGTCCTGGAAATGTTGCCTTGTGCCTGGAGGCAGGAGAACTTTCGGCTGGCTTCTAGGTCCCAGGCACCAAGGATGGGGAATTGGGAGACTGGTGGGTGGGAAGAGAGAGATTTATCAAATAGCACACAAGGAAAGAATCTGGTGTAAATTTTACTGAGTGTACACAGGTGTGTGTAAGTACAGACGGACAGAAAAGTAAAGGAATGCGGACTCTTCAACATAGAAAGGAGAACTCTAAACACTGAAGACCTTCCAGAAAGAGGGACCCAGAAATACTGCTTTAAGGAGAATCTCTTCTCCAGGGATCTGAGACAGGCCGTGTGCAGGTCAAAAAAAGAGCCTATAAAGCATTGCTTTTTCACTATCATTTTTATTTAATTAGATTTATCTATAAAATAAGTCTCCATGGCAGTATAATTTCCAATTGCATTTATAATAAAATATAACTTTTATCTCTCCATTAGGTTCTATTCAAAATTCTTGGATTCATATTTTCTAGGGGGTTTTTCATACTCTCAATGATTTAGAAATGAAAGGCTCAGTAATAGGACTTTTTTCTTTTTTAATAAGAGTTGGGGTCTCACTACATTATCTAGGCTAGCCTCAAACTCCTGAGTAGATGGAACTACAGGTGTCTGCTATCACACCTGGCTGTAATGGGGGATTTGATAAAATCTGTTAAAGTCATTAAGAATTCCAGGACTGTGGAAATATTACAATTGGCTTGGGAACAACCAGTCTTGGAAAAGGGATTATCCACTTTCTGGCTGTACCCGAGGGAGCAGACTGTCCCCAAAATCTCTTCAGTGACCCCTTTGTAGGGAACTAGCAATGCTAGGTGTCTAAACTTGAGGGTGACACTGTGCGCATGCACATCCCTCGCTGAGTGACGGGGGCGGAGGAATTAGGCTCTCACCGTTACTACTGAGCGTCTTCATGATAACTTCCATCTGTGCAAACTCATAGTTATAGTCCGCCTCTGAGGATGCCTCGCTGGCTGCGTCCAGGTCATGCTCTGTGGGACTCGGTTCTTTTTCAAAGTCTTTCAGCCAATCTCGCCGTTTCCTTTTAGGTAAATTAATTCTGTGGGTTTTGTTCACCAAGAGAGAAAATGAAGTTGCTTATACTTCATAGATAATAGGAAAAAATGTATAAGAAGATATTAGAGAACATAAAGGTGTTACCTAAAAAAGTGGTTATTCCCCCAAAGGATTCGATCGCCATGCCACAGCTGGGTAGAATTGCACACCAGAGTGCCGTTCACACAGGACCTGAGGGGACACGGGGGAAGTCAGGAGAACGGGAAGGAACACAAACCCAGCCCCGATCACAAAGAGATCGCCGGGGAAAGTTTCTTTTAATAGATGTACTCCAAGTAACAGCTCAAGAAAGAGTAATAGGATTTGTAACCACCACTGACACACACACTCCAAAATCAAGAGCCACCACCATCCCTAGAGGGGGGACAGTCTGACACGGTGTGCTCCTGGTGGAGACAGAAAATGTTCCATGATGGAACATTTCTGTCCAAATTTGAAAGAAAAAAAAAAATCCCAACCTCCCCCAAAAATGAACAAACAAAAAAGAAAACAAAAAACATAAATATTAAAGAACATCTCGTAAAGAGTTTTTCTGAGGGTTTAAAAATCAGGTTGAAGTTTGATAAAGAAAATCAATGGGTGATTTTTCAGTTCTAGTTTTTCTAACATGTCACTTTTTGTACATAATCTCATTATCTAAGCCCTGAATCTTTATATGACTTTGAAGCTCAGAGACTTGAAATAAGTAGACCTGTGAAAACGACCACTCCTTCATAGTAATACCTTATTTTAACTCTGGTGACTTAGGTTTTATTGACAGTAACAGAGCCAGTGCTCTCAAATGTTATGGTACCACTCTTTACAAACAGAAAGCAATTCTTCTTGTGGACTGAGTGTATCCTCCACTTTGATATAACTGAGGCAAACAAAGAGGAAAGCTTTTCCTATGAAAACAAGGCACACAAGACACGTGAAGCTTCTCTCACCTTGCACTTTCTTTTGGAGTAAGAGTGACGTCTCCATCACCTGCGATGTCAATCTCACAGTGCTCAGGCTGAATTCCTATCCCAAAGAGCTGGATATCCTGGGAGGTATCCGCACCCACCCTGGTATGATCCTAGTAACAGGTGATTGAAGAAAGAAAAACCCCACACTTATTAGCCACTCAACAAAAATTCACCCCAACCAGTGTGAGCAACCCAGCAAGATAAAACATGACAATATTAAATAAATCATGCCAGATATCTGGAGTATCAGAAGCAAAAGGCTTATCTTAACACAGTTTTTTAAACAGTGTTTAAACACAATGAAAAAAACCCAACCCTTGTCAATACCGATTACATATTGTTTTAAAGGAAAAGAAATTAAACAGCAGAATATCTTGAGTCCCGATTCTAACTTAAGTACTTATAATCTAAGTGCCCATGAGCACAACATTTCTCCCTGAGTCTCAGTTTTCTTTTTTCTTTTTTTTTTTTTCTTTCAGTTTTCTTTACTTTGTTTTAGGGTGGAGGGAACCAGGACAATATTACCTATTCAATCTACTTGGCAGGATTCAGTTAAGGGGTATCTGAATTAACAGCTAGATAAATTAAAGAACCACTGAAAAGCAGTTTTATGGACAGCCATATCTATCCATATTTGTGTGTGTGTGTGTGTGTATTTTTTTGGGGTTGGGGTGCTGACGATTGAACTTAGGGTCTCGAATAACCTAAGTATGTATGCTACCACTGAGCTGTCCTAGGTTTTAATATATATAATTTTTAAAGTGTTAAAAATAGTTGTATTTTTTAATGCCAGTATTAGAGTACTGAAGGCTATGAATTACACAACATATAGATTAGTGTGATTTTAAGCCTTTTGAATCTCAGAGACATAAGGACTGCAATTACTGGTGATCTGGTCACTGCTAATCTTCTGTTCATTCACAGAGCAATTTTTTTCTATTACTCTACAAATTATTTAATCACGATGATAATACTTTCCTACAAAGAAAATGTGGGTCTTGGCATTTTGAAATAAATATAGTATCAGAAGCAATTTACCCCTTAATCATCTCCTAAATGCACAGATCCAACTCTTGTTAGCAGACTTTCAGTAAGTCTGGGGCCACTGCATCATATTTACGTCTCTAGAGAAAATGGGAGATTAGGATTCATGAAAGAGTAAGGCTCCTTGCTTCAGTTCTAGTATTTTCTACTGCATTTTAAGTATTCACTGGGAAGAACAGAATTTTCAACAAAATGCCTATCTAACCTTTCACACGTAGGTAATCCCTCTGCATTTGGAGATCTAGGTTTGTGGACAGTATATGTGAGCTGCCTTCGAGGGCCTAGACTAGTGGTCATGAACCTATAGCATGTGTGCTTCAGCGAGCTGTTTGTATCACTGAAAGCTCTAAACGGTTTGCCATCACTGTCCTAGATTTTTAATCTTTTTTGGGGGATGCTGGGGATTGAACTCAGGGTCTTGTGCTTAAGCTAGGCAAGCACTCTACCACTTGAGCTAAATCCCCAACCCCTAGATCTTTAATCTTTGACAGTTATTCCAATACTACAAGAATTTATATACCACTAGTAGTTCGCGTGTGTGTGCGTGCATGCATGCATGTGTAGAAATACACTCTGATAGTTAACTGAATGGCCTGTATTAGGTGCCCTGGTTTAAGTGGATGTTTTATTTCTCCCATTCAAGTACTGACCAGGTTCAACTCTGCTTAGCTTCTGGGATCAGATAAGAGCAAGTGTGTTCGGGGTGAGATGACTGTAGACTCTTACTCTTCACTACACAAAACAAGCCAGCAGTTCTGCAAGTGTGCTCAGAGAACTCTGGAGCATTTCCAAGAACCTTTACAGAGGTCCATGAGGTCCAATGATTTTAAGAAAAATACTAAACTGTTAGTTGTGTCTGTTCTCATTTTATCACACATGTACAGTGAAGGTTTTACCTGATGTGTGAGGAAGATGTCCCTCTGAAGGCTAATGGCTGTGTTTAATTTGTATTTTCAAATGTTCTGAGTCTTAATGTCTAATGCAATTAGCATAAATAGAGACAACCTAAGTAACCAAGGTTTTTGGGAGTCCTTGATACTTTTTAAGAGTGTAAATGGATCTAAAGCCAGAAAGTTTGATGACTGCTGCCACAACCCATCCAACACAGTCAGGACCCATACTGAGGCCACAATGCTGACCCCAAAAGCCCTTTCCTGAGGATGTAGGCTTACAAAGGACAGACCTGGAAGAACACTGCTATCTAATCTAGCACAAAGATTTCTCCCTCTGCCTCAACTTCCTTTTTTATGCTTAAATTTTGAGACAAGGTCTCCCTAAGCCACCAAGTTGCCCAGGCTGGGCTCAAACTTGTTATTCTTCTGCCTTAGCCTCTCAGAGTGCTAGGATTACAGCTGTGTACCACCATGCCCAGGACAAAGGCCTCCTTAGGCTCATGCTGATCTAAGTTCTTGGAATTTTGCAGACGTGTACTCAGGACCTCCGAGGCCAAGCAGGATCTTTGTGGCTGGACCCAAATATTCTCACAATCCTTGCCACATCACTCCTGAAATCTCCTATCGATGGGAACTGCCTGGACACCCGCAGTTGCCCACGCCTGCCTCTCTGAAGCCCACAATCACAGAAGCTGACCCCAACTACCCAGGTCAGGTGGAGCAAGAGAATTGTTTTTCATTATCCATGGTAACAGGACTGTACTATCCATCATTGTACTTTTAACGAGGCTTAGGCTGGATGCCAAAAACACAATCACGGAGATAGGTATTTGGGTTCCACTGGGAACTGTACACGAATGATTTAGGACTGCAATCACCTGTTTATGTATATTCTCACCTTCAAATAATAAACCAGAAGTTCGTTGAGAGCAGGGTCTGCATTCAGATTGACTAAGTAACACTTGTCATCGCCCACCTTGATGCCGGACGTCTCCAGGGAAATCCCCATGCTCTCCAGCTGCCGCTGTCTCTCCTGGGCACAGAAACAGACAGACGCAGGGAATTCTACTTGTTGCTCTGTTCACAAGATGTATCCATGGAAAAAGCCAGTCACTGTTTCTGGGGACGATGCCAATGAAATGACACATTCTCCTCAGCTCAACAAAGTTTACCAAGAGCCCGCTGTACATGACATCTTGTGATGGTGCCGCAGGGACAACCAAGAATGAACCAGGTAACTTCTCAGCCCTTCAGGAGCTAAAGGTTGAGTGGAGGAGACAAGACAACATAGCCAGACTCCAAAAGGGGACAGCACTCTGCCATGGAGGGGTACAAGGAGCTGCAGGTCCTCAAAGGAGAGAGACCACACCCAGGTACAGAGAAAGACTGTTGGAAGAGAGTATATTTGAGATGGTTCTTTTTTCTTTCTATTTTTTTGAGATGGTTCTTGAAGCACAATTTCAACGGGAAGAAATGGGAAGTAGCAAAGTAAAGGCAGAGTGTTTCAGGAGTGGGTACAGAAAGTGAAACAGACTCTGGGCTTACTGGATGAGTTTAGGGCCAAGAACCCTTGCAATGGCAACATCATGTGTCCCTTGATATAATATACTTAATGGGACACATCATCTATGCAGTAATTTTGCTAAAATGCATGACCTCAATCTAATTATGATAAAACATTAAGAAAAACCAAATTAAAAGATATTCTACAAAATAACTAATATTGTTTAGAAGGGTCAAAGTCAGAAAGGCAAGAAAAAACTGAGGAAATGTTGCAGATTTGTACAGATTAAAGAGAAATGACAACTAGTGCAACTAGTGGCATTCTAGACTGGATGGCAATCCTGCATTCCTGAAACAGAAAAAGGACATTAGCGGAAAATCTGGTGAAATCACAATACAAATTTTAATACACACACACACACACACACACACACACACACACACACACACACACAAAGAACCCCAGCAAATAGGGGAAAGAAGTGGGAGATAGGGCTAAAAGGGCAGGTTGGTGTCTTATGGTCAAAGGCCTTGATTTCAATCATTCACTCACTCACTCATTCAAGAGTGATCTAATAGAGTCTACAATGTGGTAAGTACCAATCTAGAGCTGGGAATACAAGGAAAAAGGAAACAAAGTTCCTCATTTCGTGAAAGCATACACGCTAGTGGGAAGAGATACACTATAAAAAACAAATAAATTATAAGTAGAATTTCCAATGCTCGTTAAGTGCTGTGGAGAAACAAAGTGAAGTAAGAGGGATAGGGAGGTGTGTATGTGTGTTATCTATAAGAAACACACGTATAAGCAGAAGCTGGGAGGAATCCAGTGAGTGCTTTTAAACCCCTCGATTGGGATAATCCTGTATTTCAAAGTGGTCAGTGGGATTAAAATGTTCACAAAATGCACAGTGTAGAGAAATCCATAACACATACACCCCTGCAGAATTAGTCCTATACAAATTTATTTCAAGTAAAGGTCACACAACATTTTCTAATAAGGTCAAAGAATCAAACACACTGAAAAAAACGACTGTAGTACATTATAAATTCTCTGCCAATCAGAGCTTTCAATCTCATGCTTTGCCAGGTGATCTCAAAATCACATATCAGACTTTTGCTGAAATGAGATGAGCAGGAAGTATGAAAGGCATTTCCTGTAATCTTGCCTATTCAAATGCACCCCTCTCTATTATTCTCTCTAGCAAATATTATGGACCAACTTGTGAATTGGTAGAAGGCATGAAGTTGATGTCTACAACTATCTCTGTGGTCTCTGATCCAGCACACAGAGACTCTTGAGAATTTTGAAGGATGACAGGTGTCTGTACAGAAATGACAATAAATGGAAAAGGATCAGAGTATTTTAAACCTCAGTTATTAGGCTACCTGTGCAATCTCTTCTGTTTTCCTCAGCTTCTCTTCCCACGTCACTGTTAGTTCTTTTATCAGCTTTTCAGACTCTTCAAGCTTCTCCTTCAGTTCAGGGGCTTTCATGGCCTTTAATAAAATCAGAGATATCTTTCAAAACTTCCCAGCATTATGTACAAGATGCATACAACGGGCTCTTTGTGCCTTCCACAAGCAGGTATCAAAAGTTTGTTGGAAGCAATTAAGTCAAACACTGTTGGGGTGGGTCTTAGACCTCTACTAATCAATAAAATGTACAAGGACGTAGCTGCTCCTGCTTCGAGGAAAAAAAGAAATACTAGTGCTCTGAATGAAAATGAGACAAGCCATGGCACAGTCATTTTATTCGCCACCTTTAAATTTCATATTTAAAGATCTAAAGATGGCTAACATTCATCTCTGAAATATCAAAGCAGGAAAAAAAGTTACTTCTGCAGATTTCTTTTTCAGTAAGTCAGGGAGCAACACATATTGCCATAAACACAGCTGTAATAACCTACTAAGAAAGGTGAAGACTTTTCTTACATATTTTAAAATTTGAATCTGGGCTCTCTAAGCTACTTTTCTCCACGGATGGTAATATACTTAGCATATTTATTATTCACTTGGAAGCAGGACATCTGGTTAAAAGGGAAGTAGTTTCCCTCTGAATTTGTTCAGTAAGAAGAAGTATGCGCCTAAACATAGACATTTACAGACTGAAGACTCAGGGAAGGGAGTGTTACTTGGCAGTGATTTGCTCTGACACCGACGGGTCCTGACACTACACAGTAAAGCCCTATGAACAAGACAGGCAGAGCTGAGATGGCAAGTTGGGATGGTGGTGATCTGAGAGCTTCCTCATTATGCCCAGGTCTCTTGGCACTACAACAGCTGGAGTGACGTTTAGTGCTGGACATAGGTGGACTCATGTGGCCCCTTTTCTCCTTTTTCCTTTGGCCACGTACTACTCTAGCCTTCTGGCCTAGATATCATGATCATAGTCAAGATGTAAATTCAGAAACAAGAAGAAAGAAGTAGATAATCCACCTATAAACAAATTTCTGAACATTATACTTTCCTCCCAGGATCATAACTGGTTTCAAATCTTATCAGCACTTTGATTCTGCTGATATTTACTAACCCTTCTTGGCATCAATGCAGCAATTATGCTTCACCATAAAACATATACATACTAGCAATATTTTTATTGAACATTTACTATGGTTATGCTCAATAAAATAATGGTGATAGATAAAGAGTATTTAAAGAGTGCCTGGTACCTAAGTGCTCAATATGATTGCTATTACCTATATTCCCCCTGACTCACAAACACACACAAACAAAGTGGGGTCAGGAAAAAATGTTTTGAAGAAATGTGAGCTTAGAAGTGTTAGGTCCTGTATTAGTCACCACTTCACTGCTGGGACAGTGTATCTGACAGACGTCACTTAAAGGAGCAAAGGTTTCTTTTGGCTCATGGTTTTAGATGCTTCAGTCCACAGTTACCAGCTGCAAGGCAGAAACAATAAGGCAGAAGGGCATGGTGGAGAAAAGCTGCTTACCTGATGGCAAGGGAGAGCCAGAGATGAAGGGGCAGGGGACCAGATATACAGAGGAACAGTGGAATGCCTCACTGGACTCACTTTCTCTAACTGCACTCCACCTTCTAACAGCCCATCCAACTACAGACTCATCAGCAGATTAACCCATTGGAAATGTTAACACCCTCAAGATCTAGTCACCTCTCCAGGCCCTGCCTCTGAACACTGCTGCATTGGGGATCAATTCCTCAGTAAATGAGTCTTTGGGAGACAGTTCATATTTAAACCATCACAGGTCATACCCAAGTCCTGGCAGGAGGAAACAAGTGACTTCAGCTAAGGTACCTGGCGTCAATCTCATTCCTTGTACCTATTTCAAATGAGACAGTGCCTCACTCAGCAATCTCAAAAACACAACAGATAACTGGAAAAGTACATCATTATTAAAGTTTGGAGAAAGCCAAGGGAAGATAGTAGCAATGCAAAAATGCTGCTTTGGTATCTGCCAGAGGCTGATATAAAGCAAACATAAAAAGAGATGGCCGAATTACTTCTGTTTATCCATGATCATGCTATCTCCACAACTTAACAAGGAGATGAAGGTTATAAGGCCTGATGGAAATAGTCTACAGCATAAATAAAAACAACACACTTAGTTCTTAGGACTTCACCAGGGCTAACTGCTTTACTGAAGCAAACAATTACACAGCAGAGGAAGTATCTCCTGTTTGCTTTCTTGACTGCAAGTTGCTAGGAGAGAAGTCTTCTTTTACTTACATCAGTCTTCATAACATTCACTGGCACAAAGTTGATGCCAACAAACACTGAAACGCTGAATCACATGGAGATGACCCAGAACTGCAGAGCAAGTATGTCCTCACTAGTCAAGGAGCACCAGACTGATCTCACCTCAGCCTGTGAGAGCTGCTCCCTCAGCTTCTCCACTTCCTCCCGCAGTTCTCGGATGACTTTGGCATTGGGGTCCTCGTTCACAATAGCATGATTCACAATCCTCTTGGCTCGATCTGCATATCTTAATGTGGAGAGGGTCTCCTCATAGTTGTCTGCAGCTGGGCTGATGGTGGCTATCATAGAGGTCTGGCTGTTGCCCCCCAGATTGTCCTGCAAAGCATTTCAAACAGCATTTATAAGGGAAGGCTGCTTCAGGCCTGACACATATGATGAAAGCAGAAAATAATATGCACGTGTGACAGTCTTGCTGAAGAAAATGCTATGTGGAAACGTGTTTGCATTTCACGGATTATTTTCTAACAAGATAAAATGTAGCCTTTCTTACTCACGACAATGACTAATACCTGTAACACATTATTACGGAATAAAAGGCAAGAGAAAGTAGTGTTTATGTGCATTCCCAAGAATTAAGATAACAGTAATATCAGGGTAGTTCTCTGTGTGTCTGGCTAGCTCTGCACAATCTTTCAGCTGTCACATCTGAAATATATAATTTTTAGTTGGACTAGGATGCTAGAGCAATGAATTACCTTAAGAAGCCAAGTGAGGACTGAATCCCGATAAGGCACAAATTTGTTTTTACCCTTGCCAGCTGCCTGGTCAGCCAGTGATGATATAACCAGCCCCAAGGTTGTAAGAGATCTGCCAAGAAAAAATGAAAAATTAGTTTTATTGGATGTTTATTTTGTTTTCATGAAACAGTAATCTTTCTAGGTAACAAGTAAAAAATATGCACAACAAGAAGGCCCCAACATCGATACAATCAGTGCTCCATTAATTTGCCAAGAAGCTGAGAAAAAAACAAAACAAAACATGAATCCATTAATGGAAAAGAATGAAGGTAGAATTCCTATTAGAAAATACTGTACTCAATCACGGGACCTGTGAAACATATTTTAGGACTTGGAAACATACACTTATAAGATCACACTAGAAAATTTTAACTTACTCTAAATCAGTTAAAAGCCTGAACCATGTATTCTTTAGGTCTAACTTGGACCATTCTGGCCTCTGGCTTTGTTTCCCAGCATAGCTACACAACTCGCACAGCATTCTTTCACTACACATTACAGGATGTATCTTATTCATCTGCTTAAAGCTGTCAATATTTATTTCATGTAGGGTTATCAGAGCTGTACAGAGGGCAGCATGTGGCTTCTCTTCCAACCCCTGCTGCTCAAAGTTACAAGAAGCCACCTCAGAGCCAGTCAGGAAACCCTGGAAGCCTCCCCAGCCCTACTGAGGCATCCCCAGCGGATCACACTAAACATACTAAAGCTCAAGAGGTGCTGGGTGAATACTACCCAGGGTCACACACAACAAGTTGTCTACGTTTACATTCTCAAAGTGGGCCTGGGAGCAGTAGCAACACTGCTATCACTCAGGGACTCTGCGGAAATACAAAACCTCAGACCCTCTCCCAGACCTATTTAGTGAGAAACTTACAGTAGAACCAGCAATCTGCATTTTGACAATGTCTTCCAGGTCATTTTTTTTTTTTAAATGGGGTCTCACTATGCAGCCCAGTGATGGCCTTGAACTCCCAAGCCTCCTGCCTCAGCCTCCTGAATGCTGAGATTATAAGTGTGTGCCACCACACCTGGCTTCTCCATGTGAGCTGGATGCAGGCTACAGTTTGTGAATCACTGGCTTAGGCTTCTAAGCTTTCTCTGGAGGCTACTACACCTTCTCAAGAGCTGAAGGAGACGGCTGTCAAGACAACAGAAGTGTGACACCGAGGAACTAAGGATACTGTCTTGGGCAGCAGCTAAGTACCAACTGCTCTTTTAAAAGGAAATCAACTGGGCTGGGGATTTAGCTCAGTGATTAGAGTGCTTGCCTTGCAAGCACAAGGGCCTGAGTTCGATCCCCGGCACCACACACACACACACACAAAAAAAAAAAAAAAAAAAAAAAAAAAAAAAAAAAAAAAAAAAAGGAAATCAACTGGATCATGACTTGAGCAGCCGGCCTTGAGACCATAATCCTAGGTGAAATAAACCAGACACAAAAGATTCAACAACACATGGTTTCTCTTCTATGAGAAACCTGAAGTATAAATATTTTAAAGAGCAAAATAAAAGTTAGATAAAAGGAAACATGGAGGTAGTCCTTTTGTGCACAGGAAGGGGATCTAGAGATGGAGGGAGAAGGGAGGGAAAGGGGAAGTAAAAAGGATTAAGATGTGATATGTCCAAGTACTGACTCCCCACGATGAATGTTTTTATTTTGTACTGCAAACATGCGTTAATAAAAAAAAGTGAAAAAGAATTTAACGTCCAGAAAACAGCAACCTGAGCAGATCTTATCGGATTGCAAGGAGGATTACATCATCTCACAAAGGGAAAGTGCTATATAAATAGCTAAAAAAAAGTTCAATGCCACTATTTGTTTATAACAAAGGGGGCATAAACCAGCAAGTGAAAGACAAGGTAGCTTTCTTTCTAATGGTAACAATAGACTTGCATAAAATAAATCAAAAAGAACGAAAGTTTATTTCCCACAAAACATAATTCCCCATCACTGAAATATAAAGCAAATTCAAAAGGCAGAAAGTGAACCAGAATTCATTCTAACGAAATGGATGTTAGAATTTCAATAACTACCAGCCAATTCCACAAAGTGGCATAAACATGTTTAGCATACTTGGCAGATTTAAGTTATATAAATAATGCAAGAGCAGTGAAATCACGTGTCCATATAAAAATTGTACACAAATGTTCAAAGCAGCATTATTCACAAAAGCCAAACTGCAGACACAACCCAAATGCTCATCAAATGAAGGGATGACAAATATGCGATTGATACACACACACATGCGCGCACACACAGACACACACACACACAAAATGGAGCATTACTTGGTCATAAAAAAGTATGGAGTCCTGGCCAGTAATGTAGCTCAATGTTAAAGCACTTGCCCACTGTGCTTGAGGCCCCGGGTTCAACCCTCAGCACCATAAAGAGAAGAATGAAGCCACCACATGGACAAACCCTGACAATTTATGCTAAGTAAAAGAAATCAAGTGCGAAAGGCCACTATCTTGTGTTGAGTAAGGGTGCACCAGAACTTGACGTGCACCAGAACCTTAGAACATGGACTTGACGGCACCAGAGCCCCAAACTTGACGTGCACCAGAACCTTAGAACATGGCCTCATTTGGAAAAAGGGTTCTTGTGATTGATTGAGATCATACTGGAGGGTCCAATCCACTGACTGGTCTCCTCCTAGAGGGCTGTGTGCAGACACACAGAGAACACTAGGTGAAGACAGAGGCAGAGACGGGAGGTGGCTCCTTAAACCAGGAGACACCAAGGGTCACCAGCAGCCACTGCAGCGATGGCAAACTTTTCAGAGCTTTCAGTGGTAATGAACAGCTGGCCACGGCACGCATGTGGCTGGGGCGTAGATTCACCCTTGGAATCCTCAAAAAGGAAAACGCCTCACTGATGACCCCTTGGTTTCAGATTTCTGGCATCCAGAACTGTGAGAAAATAAATTTCTATTGTTTTAAACCACTCAGTGTGGTGACCTGTTGAGGTGGCATTAGGAAACTAACAGCCACATGTTACACAACTCCATTTACACGAAATAGTGAGAGTAGGCAAACCTGTAAGGATGCGGCGGTGGATGCTCGGGGTTGTGGGTGAGGGAGTGACTTGTATACAGGGTTTCTCTGGGGCATGGTGAAAACACTTTAGATTGTGGTGATGGCTACACAGTCTGTAAATATACTAAAGTTATAGTTGGTATATTAAAGTTGAAATACACATTTTAAATGATGACTTACATGGCATGTGGATTGTTTCTCAATATAGCAGTTTAAGAAAGCAAGTTCAATCACTCCTCCTAAATGTAATAATTTTAAGAAATAAACTGCAAGAGATATAGATGAAAAAAAGGCAAACAGGAATTCAGTATGTAATTACTGGTCTTTTTTTTTTTTTTTTGAGACAGGTTCTTGCTCTGTATCCCACCCTGGCCTCAAACTCATGATCCTCCTGCCTCAGCCTCCTACGTACGGGGATTCCAGGCATAAGCCACTGCACCTGGCATATACAGGGCATTTTTTTTTTGTTAACATTTTGTAGCTACTGAAATACAATTTTCAGTTGGAAGCAATTCTTCAAAGAATTTAAAATTATATTAGATATCTTACTAAAAAGTGCAGCAGAAATAATTTTAATTTATACAAACTATAAAGAACTCGCGTCTCAGAAGTCATTATCACTGACTTTATGGCTAACAGTAACACGAAAACACACTTTGGGGTAACACAGATTTTTCAGTACTGAGGAAAGTTGCCACTATCTCCTAGCAACTGATTGTGTTTTCTAATTTGGCAATATAAAAAGGAAAAAGAACGTTTCTGGCACTCCAAATAATAAAGCATAAAATCCAATTAGCGCTGTGGGGGAAAAGGAAAAGGCCAAATACAGTTATCTGCACCCCATGTACAAAGTGCTCTACAAGGTCAGAGAAGAGGCCAGAGCGCACTGCCCCATATCATGCCCATTTGGCGGGGGAGTCATTTTGAGCTAAAGGTTATTAAGAATCAGCAAACTAAGCAAAACTTCTAAAAGCAGGGCACAGGTGTTCCTTTGGAAAAGGAAATTTCCTTTCACAGAGTTATCTCCCACTTCAGCACCAGGAAGGACTTCTAACAAAGCTGATCTGTGCAGAAAGAGCGACCTAAATCTACACAACAAGCTGCACGCAACCCTCACTCTCTGTACTTTTCTTGGTCACTCTCCCTTCATTCGCCCCTTTCCCCGTCTTTAGCCTAAAGAGGCACAGAACCCCACATCTGACCACTTGGGTCTCTCATCTCCAGGAGCTCCCAAGAACTCCCATGAGCAAACGCGACGCACATGATAAGAAACTTCCGTCGCTTTTCCCATGTGCTTTGCCCATCTCACTCACAAATTCCAGCTGGAGAACCCAAGACGGGCCGGAGAAATACTGTTTTCTCTCCTGTATCAGCACAGCACTGTCAAAAGGCAACATTACAACAGTTCAGTTTTAACGATCTTAATTAGCTTTATTTTTGATTCTAGAATTGGGCAACACTTGATTCAGTAGAGTAGAATAAAGGTTCCAATGAGCAGAGCAGAGGAGACTGGTTTTATTAACCAACAAAAACAGCTGAAGAAAGTAGAACGACAAAAAGAGAGATTTAGTCACTTTTAAGTTACCTTCCTCATAAGACAGGTGCAAGGAAGGAGAATGGGAAAGGAACTGCTCAACATCAGGTTACTTCTGGTTACCTTTTTCTTGGTTAACTGTCAAGGCAGAAGGAAGATCCCCGTCCTGACAGCCGAAACTGGCCTGGTTGGGAAAACTGGTTGTCAGATCTCTCAATACCTTCCGATTTTTCAGAAGGTCACACAATCTGCTTAGTTTCGTCTTGGTGATCTGGAACTTTAGCACGAGTGACGCCATTTTGAGTTTTAGCCTGGTTAGCTGGGGTCTAGGGCAGGAGCTTAGTCTAAAACAATGGACTCTTACAGTTTTTATTGAACAGCATTCGCAGCAAAGTGGTGAGGCTGTACAGAAATAGTTATACAGCTCCAGTTTCCATGTGTATGATCATCCTTCCCTATCTGGGACCCCCCTAGACATACCAAATCAGTGGATACTCAAGTCTCATATAAAATGGCTTAGTATTTGAATATAAGCTATATCCATCCTCCCATATGCTTTAAATCATCTGTGGATTACTTATAATATCTAATAATATGTTATGTAAATAGTGATTATATAGTACTGGATTATTTAGGGAATAATGACAATAAAACGTCCGTATGTGTTCAGTGAAGATGTAATCACTTCACGTTTTTAAACTACAGTTTGTTGGATCTGTAGATGTGGAGTCCATGAACGTGAAGGGCTGACTGTAATTTGCTGTATAACTTATCCAGCTTGAGAAGTCTATTAGTAGAAGCTGTTCCCTTTTACCTAATCCTACGCACACATCCAAAACAAGAGTTTTATCTAAACCTGTTACAATCTCCTTGTAACTAAAATAACTGCCAGGTAAGCGAAACGTCCTGAAGAAACCTCCTGAGTAAGATGTAACCAGGTCACCCATGCCATGCCACCCTTCCAGGTTCCACTCAGAATCCCAAAACTAAAATTCAGTGTCTGAAAGTTGAACAACAGGCTTGGAATTTTATTGCCAGGGAGCCTTAAAGTATAACTAAAACACTAATTATAGCTCCTGCTGTCCATGTCTTCTGAAGCAGAGACCAGGGGGTAGCCAGGTGGCTTCACAAGGATACAGAACAGGGTGGCAGTTGTTTGCCAATTTTAGAGGCAGAAAAAGTTATCCCAGGAATCCTTCTAATTCTACCACAGTGCCGCTCCTCCCCTAGACATGCTGGAGTTTGCTGGACATGGGAAGCTCTTAATCTTTAAATCTCTTACCATAAATTCTTGGACAGGGTGGGGAAAGGGGAGGAGCTGACTGGAGAGGAAGGAAGAGACATTTATAAACAGATAACCATGTTTTGCTTTATGTTTTGTTGGTGCTGGGGATGAATCCAGGGCCTCATACATACTAATAAGCAGGCACTCTAACACTATGCTACACCCACAGCCCACAAAATTTTAAGATAGGAAAAAGATGTTAAAGCTACTTATCTACAATAATGGAGAATTCACGATCAAAAAAAAAGTACAAGTAACTTGGGAAGATAAAAAGGAAAATAAAAGCTGCTCCTGTAAACATAGTCAACAAGGAAAAAAATTGAGTTGGAATTAAGTCTTTCGATTTTCTGCAGCTTCACCCAACCTACAAAATTTCCCCTGTAATTTGAACCACCAGATTTCTCCTGTTGGGAATAGATAAGATATGATGTGAGTTATCTACATTGTTTCAGATAGATTTCAAATGTGTTATTTTACCTGTTTTTCCAATGATATGTTTCTAAAATCATACACATAATACTTACTAAACTTGAATAGAGTTTTTGTACATGCATTTCTCTGTATCTCTCTAGACTATGATCACCTTGAGGGCAGAAACCACACAATGCTATACACATTTCTGCATGCAATTACTGTCCTGGCTTAGAGAGCTCACTCAGTAAATACCTACAGTACTAAGTTAATCTGAGTCCGGAATCCACTGGAGAACTGAACATGTACCTTTGCTTCTAAAGGACTCATCCAGTGACATTTTTGGGACACACTGAGTGTTACTTGCTAAGAGAATCCTGGTTTTGCTGGGAAGCAATGTGCTGAGCTAAAAACTCCCTTCTCCAATGCCTTTGCAGCTTGGAATAGCCACGAAACACAGCTCTGGCCAAGGAGATATAGGTAGACATTGTTGGGTGAGGCTTCCAAGAAAGCTATTGTTCTCCTGATTAAAACGTCTCTTCAGCCCACAGAACGCTGTGGGCCTTTGCTCTTCTTCCCTTCCCCTTGCTCTTCTTTGCACCACAGATATGGATATGATGCCCAGAATGGCGGAGCCATTTTGAGATCATAAGGACCTAAAAGTCACGCTCAGGTGGGTGGAGCTGTGGGCATTTCTGAGGTGCTGCATTGGCCTCTGCACTTCCTGTTAAATGAGATAAATCAGTCCCTTCCCTGTCACTGTCACTGCACTATAGCTGGTTTCTGTTGCCTATAGCAGAGAGCAATCCTTAGCTTTTAAAGAATTAGCTGAAAGATGATAAAATAAGTGGATGTGAGTTTAGTATTAGAGTTGAGCATTCTCCCCAGGAAGCTCCCACTCTTAACAGTAGAGATATAAAGTACGTGCATTGTAACTTATGGGAAAAGGACAGTACCATCAAATAATTGCCAAGAAAAGAAAATGGTTATGCCTAGAGTATGAGCACCATTTCCTTATACAGTATTTCCCAGTGTTAATCGTCAAATGCAATATTCATCTAATGAGTAGCATTTTCAATATCATTTGCATCTTGATTTCTGTGGCAGAATAATGAAGTATATATAAACATTTCCAAAAACAGATACAACTAAACACTTGTTCTGGGGATCTTAACACGTTACACCTAGAATTCTGACATCAAATAAGTTTAGGGAATGATGACATAAAGTTAACTAGGACTTAATCCCTGCAGGACTTCTCAAAGGTTTCATCACTGAGTCTCCAAAGGAGGATTTTGTAAGGAGCCTTTCGCAAATGTATTTCTCCAGGGATTCTTTTCTTCCCAGAGCCACCTAAGCAATGTTCCATAGAAATTTTGGGGAAGCACTGGTGTAATCCTGTCATGCTTCCCAAAAGATGTGGCTACTAAAACCCAAGGAGATTTTTGCTGTCTTTTCTGGGTCCCTCACGCTAAACACCAAGACACCTTACCAGGTCTTCTTTCTCCAACACGCTTGGACACTGCAGGGTACTAGCTGTCAGTCACCAAGAGCCTCTGCCCTTGAATAATGGACAGAAGCAGGCCATGTTCATGGCCCCTGGATACAAAGTCATGTTTGGCCACTTGGGCAATAAAGTGAGGTTTGTGAGAGGAAATGAATAAGAGCCATGAAAAACTCAAGAAAGAAAGGGGAAGGTTAAGTCACATGAATTATTAAATATAGAAAGCATGTAAGTTATTGTATCAAATTTAATGACACAGTCCTAGAAGTAACATGTATCCATATTCCTGGAACAAGTTCAGTAGAGACCATTTTGGGGGGATGCCAAATACATACTTTATTATTAACCACAGCAAGTGAAATGGAAATGTGCCTGGGAATACTCAGTTAGATGACTCTTGTTTGCATTTAGTGACGGGTCATCGTTGGGATAAAATGGAAGCACCTTCAATGTCTAGGGGCTTCGGAGTTTTTCATAACCTAAATGTGTTCCCAGGGCAGCTGGAGCAGCCAGACTCCAGGGGTGGGAAAGGCTTCCTCCTGCGTCTTCCCTAGGCAGGTGAGATGGCAGCCTGGTATCTCAGAGGGATGTCGCTGTGAAGATGGCCTACAGATGACCTGGGCCCCCACCCTGCACACCCCTTGGCAGTGCGAACACACAGCATCTTAGCTTTTTAAATGAATGAATAACATATCCTTTAAGCTCTTAAGAGCTTCAGGACAGATGAAGTCCCTAAATACACAGCCTATTAAGCAGACACTGATGTCTGTGTGGAGTCCCTGATGGGTCTGCTTAAGAGGATTATCAATGCTCCACCAAAGAAGCCCAAGGAGGAGGCGGGAGAAAGCTTAGGAAATATGTCAGAGATTGCTTCAGTTTTAGAACTTAGCTGGGCATTGATTATAAAATTTTGAAAGCCACTTGTGGAACCATCAGTAGTTTTTGATTTTTTATTTTATTAAATGCACTCATATATAGTTTCCTATGAGCCACGTAATATACTAAGCACTTCACAAAAAAGCAGATAATTTAATATTCAAAACAACTACACTGGTTAGGCAGTTTCTTCGTTTACATTTTTCTGATGAAGAAACAAGGTCACACAGCTGGGTTATAGAGCTGAAATACTGTAGTGTCTGCTCTGGAAAACCCTCCAACTATGTTAAGCTCCCCTTCCCAGATTCCCTCTACTCCATGCAGAACTTCTGTGGCACTCAGTCTTAGTACAACTGGCCCACAGGTCTCCCTCCCCCACCGCCCATGGCCCATTCTATCTCTCTGTGTTCTTACGCTAGGTCACTGTTTAGCACAAGTTTGCTAAACTGGATCGAAACAGCAGGTTCACATCTCTTCTGAAATCCCTGGGTCTACCTGTGTCTTGAGGTTCAGAATATTTAGGCTTTTAGAAAGTTACTTCAGCGTACACACTACATGGCTCCCAGAGGAATCCTGGGCAGTGCCCGTACTAACATACCAATGGCATAAAACATGCAAATAAAAGTCTGTAAAGGTAGTTAAAGACGAGGCAGCCCTGTGTGAGTGAAGCTCTTGATCTTATCAACTTAGGAAAATCCTCCTTCTTTTGCTTGAAATGAAGTTACTGTGTCCTGACCCAGGAGCTGCTCGAGACAGCCATCAAGCTATCACAAATTACCACGAACTTTAGGGTCTAAATCAACCCAACTGTATCATCTTGTAGCTCTGAGGGTCAGAAGTCCAGAGCGCACCTCACCGGGCTACACACCAGGTGTCGGCAGGGCTGCAGCCTTCTGGAGGGGGTGGGGTTCTGTATCCCCACTTTTCTTTGCCTTGGCTCACACCCCTCTCCACCATCTTCAGGCAAACATCGTCCACTCAAGTCTTTCCCACTCTGCATCGCCCAGCTTCTGCCTCAACTACCTCCTTCTTTTATTTGTAAATGTCCCGTGATTACATAAGGCCTGCCTAGATAATCTCCCCATCTCAACCTCTTTAACTAAAACTGTAAAATCCCTTTGCCTTGTAAGGGAATACAGGGCTTGGAATTAGAATGAAGATGTATTTGGGGGTGGGAGGTGTTACTCTACCTAGCATGATGTTTAAATTCATTGTGCATCCTCAGCATCAAACACATAGTAGAAGCCTAATAAATGTGTAATGGGCTTTCATGTATGTCATTTAATATTCCTGAGTATCAGTTTTTCCATCTTCAAAATACCTATTATACTAACACAGATAAAGTACTTCTTCTGAGCATCACATGAAATAATGCATGTGAAAATGTTCTGAAAACTATAAGATACACTGAAACTAAAGGGCCTAGCTCACAAACTAGTAGTAAGGGATATACAGATCCATTTGTGAAAGACTTAGTGTTTAGGAAAGATGATAGATGCTGAGAAAATCCCATTCCACTTAACAAGCTGTTATGCAAAAGAGCCAGTTGCTAGAGGATCTATCTGTTATCATGCAGCTTGAAGTCACCCAATCAGGAACACTACATAATTTAGTACACAGATTTAAGGGGCACCATTAGTATTCGCATTGAGACAAAAGTACCAAACAGCCTCTTCCAAGCAAATGGAATGCATGGCAGCCCAAGTACAGCACAGTGGTGCGGCCTGAGCCCTGGAGCCTGTGTGCAATCAGAGCCAAGACCTGCACTGAGCGCTCAGTAACCTGAGACACAAAATGTAACTGCTCTCTGCTTTGGTTTTCTCATCTGCACAGTGAGGAAAGAAGACCCACCTCACAATGCTGATGGGAAGATCGGGTGGGTCATTACTGTACATACTTACAGGACTAGCAAGAGCTCAAAGTTACTGCCGTTCTATATCAAGGCCAGCCATATACATGTACTCTAAACTCTCACAAGGCCGCAGCACAGCCTTTCCCATGTTATCCCACAAGCCCACCCAGCAGGCCATGGGTTGCCAAGGCTCGGCACCAGAAATGAATCTCCAGGAAAGGTGACAGGACAACATTTTCTTTGGTACCTGCTCCCTCGCATTCTCATTTCTGCATCCCATCCTGCTTCCTGAGCTCACTGTGGAACAGAGCTGCAGTACTGGCCTGTGATCCCACAGATCTTGTCATGAAATGTGGCAAAATCTCCTGTTATTACAGCAGCAGACAGGCTGACTGGAAAATTAATGCCCTAAAGTAGCAGTCTTTCCCAGTGAGTGTGCTGTTTCTATCTAATAGAGGAGGACAATGTTTCAGCTCTAATTTTAAAACTTTTATTTGATAAACTTCCAGCATCTTCACAGAGGCAGGATATTGCTTTTTTTCAACTCAGTTTATTAAAGCTACAACACTGTGAAATAACCTTGCAACAGAATCTCCAACTCTGTTGCATTGCAACGCGAGAAATTTCCCCCAAAACACAAAAAAGGCCAGGGTAAGCTGAGTGTAGCGGAGCACACCTATAATCCTAGCTCCGGTATGCTAAGGCAGGAGGACTGCGAATTTAACCCCCGTCTTGGCAGTTCAGTGATTTAGTGAGACCATGTCTCAAAATAACAAATAAAATAATTCTGGGGATGTAGCTCAGTATGACTACCTGGGCTTTTCTCTGAGTAACGAAACAGATTAGACAGGTAGGTAGGTGGGTGGGTGGGGGGATGAGGGGTGGCTGGATGGACGGATGGATGGACGGACAGATGGATGGATAAGGCTAGGGAGGTAATTCAGTGGTAAAACCCTTGCCTAGCATGCATAAGGCACAGGATTCGAACCCCAGTAGCACACACACACAAAGTATGTGGTGGTGGTATGGGGGAGTCAGGACAAGAAAATCACCCAGGATGTCCTCATCAGGGCCACCTTACTTGTTAATGTTGCTGCCTTCTTTCAGTCGCTCGCCCGCAGCTCCAGTTTTAGACACTCTTTCACTACCCGCCAGGTCTACCAAGCTGACCTTGCTGACCTTCTCTCCTGAGTTCTAGTTGTAGGAAATGAGAGAAACAAAACACATGAATGCAAACACCACATGGTATCTACATATCTGTCAGCACTATGACTGACAGCAACCCCGCAGTCCATCCTACTCCAACGCAGCAAATTTCTCAAGATTTTAAACAGTTCAAAGATTTTCATTTCAAAATTTAAACTGGTGTAGAAATGTAGCATTTTGTTCTGCAGGTGCGTAGCAAGCACACCTAGCTTTCCGACATGTATGAGGATTCCTGCACACATAGATCAGTTCCCTCTTTTCACATGTAATTTTTTTAGGCTAACTGTTGTAGTTTCCTCTTCAATATGCTTAATAACCATGAAGTAGACCCAAGTGTTTTTAGGACAATTTCAATATGAAAAGATACATATTAAAAGCTGTATAGTGATGTCAACATGATCTTTAGGGAGTTTACACACAAAATCCAATTTTTAAAAAAGGGATCATGGGGGCTGGGGAGTTAGCTCAGTGGTTAGACTGCTTGTCTAGCAAGCACAAGGCCCTGAGTTTGATCCCTGGCACCAAAAAGAAGGGGGGAGATCATATAAAAAGAAGACATAAATTAAGTGATTTAGGCAAAGTAGCTCACCTAGTAAGCAGAAGAGCCCAGAAAAAATTCTCCGCTGCCACACTCAACTGTGACATACTTCCCCTGAGCAGATGCTCTGGGTCTTCCCCCACCCACAACGTCCTGCCCCGTCCCTCACCCCAGACTGCAGGTCATACAGTGTCTGTGTGATGATGATGTTGAACACAGCATGTGAGCGGCTGCTTTCTTCATTCATGTTGGTCGCAGCTACTGTGCGAGACTTATTTCCCTCAGACATCAGTGACTCAATGTCCTGGAGGCAAAGCATCAGGGGAAACACCATAAGCAAGACACAAGGACACAGTTCTGCACCCTAGCTGTGTGCATGCAGCATGGTCCCTCTGACACCTCTGTCAGCCCTCCAAAGCCCCCACCTCTCCTCTGCTGAGCATGGCTGAGCTTCCACCTCCCTGGGGCTCTCTAGTATATGGAACATTCCCCCATTCTCGCCCCCCCCGCCAGACCCCACTTTCTCCTTTGTAAGTTCCCAGGAGAGCTAATAGTTACTGAACATGCCAGATGCTCGATAACAGTAGTTGCCTTATTTAATCTGAACTCTCCTGTGCTTATCGACCTCACACAGCTGTCTACCACTTGCTTCTCTGCCCCTCCCCCTACACTGGCTCTCCAAGGGCAGGGGTGTCCCTTCAGCATCTCTGGACACTTGCTCCTGCACACCTGGAACACACGGGCTCTTAGCAAACATCTGCTGATTGAACCTTACGGAAGGAATATTTTCCTGCTTTTACACACAAAGATGCTGACATTCATGAAGGTCAGATAACTCTCCCCACGTCTATTAAGAGAGAGAGCTGAGAGGCAGATCAAGAATCCACTAGCTCTGACTAATAAGTGACAGGATGACACACACACTGACCCCAGTGACAATGGGCCAAGAACCAGACTCTTTAGTGAAGGTCCTGACTTACAATCTTTAGATCAGAAAGGTTTCACCTCAGAATCTTTATGTTTGCATAGTGATGACTGTGTCCTATTTTTAATTATTCCTAATTGGGGAAATACTATACATATCTTCACTTAAATAGCTGGAGAGAGTTGACTCACAGATTAATTTTAGCCGTACCAGGACTGAGGTGGTAATGAATTGGCCACATTCCTTAGATGGCAAAAGTAAATACAGGCATTCACGTGTTCATCTATCCACTCATCTATCCACCCATCCATCCATCTATCCATCCATTCACATTCTTTAAGCATCAGAGATAGCAGTCTGTGTTGTGAGATTTCCAAAGCAATAATCACAGAAATAAGGGCAAAAAATTGAGTCCAAGCATACAAGTAAGGAGCAGGAAATGTAAGTCCATGGAGACAGGACTGATTAAAAAAAAACAGGAACCAGAAGGGTGAAAAGTGATAGAAACCAAGGCAGGAGAAACTGTCAAAAAGATGGGGGTGGATTAACTCTCAAATACTGTTTAGACTACCAGATTTGTCTGGAAGGATGTCACTGGCAGCCTTAGGGAAAACGGTTTCAACAAAGTAGCATTAGTGAAAACATTTAGCAATCTCCAGGAGTTGGATGTTTCGGCCGCACAGTGAAACCGTCCCAACAAACCAGCTTAGAGAGAGCGACTAGAAACCCTTTCTCTCTGGGGTGTGCCAATGTGGTGTGTCTGAGGTCACGAATGACATCAACATGCTATCCACATAAAAATACATTCAGCATCACTTACACATTCTGATGTACTGCCAGTTTTAATGTCATTTTTCAAAAATGACACTTACCTCAAAACTAGTGACAGCCAGCTGAGATAAACCATCCACATATGGTCCCAAGACTTTATGCTCTCGAACTTTAAGAGACTGTCTACTTCTGCAGGAGAGAAAAAAAGAATGAATGAATCAGACCAAACTTGGAAGCTTTTTCTTTCTTCTTAAGTACTCACAAGCTAAGATTAAAATTTCAAAAGAAAAAAATTTTAATAATTAGAAAAAGTATCCTAAAAGTTACTTTATTTGGATTAGCAAAACAGCATGCCATATGAGGAATGCCTTTTATACTTTCATTTCTATTTAAAGGACGCACTATTTACAAGTTCTATCTCTAGTCCCAAATTAAACAGCTGGCATACAGGACCAGGCTGGCATACAGAACCTAAAGACCAATTCATAAGTAAGCACATTCTCAATAAATTATGCCTTAAAATTTCTGAATAAATGCTGAATGATGCTAAAATGTTTCAAATTATAATTTACTTCCTCAAGTCACACTGATTCATGCTGCTACTATGCCAACAAATTCATACAGTGAAATTATAGTACAGGGACTGTCTATAGCCACTAGTATTTATTCTATATTTAGAACTGGTTCTGCTGGTGAAGATTTTAGGGTTATATTGAATTTTTTTAAGGGGCAATTCGGGTTTGGGCCTTATTCGAAGAGCTTATCAACAGACAACTGAAATTAAAAGCAAAGCTATATATATAGATATATATATCTATATATATCTATATAGATATATATATCTTTTTTTTTCCACTATGCTGTGTATGAACTCTTTTTCATGGCACTGGATCAATCATCTTTGAAATTAAGAGTCAATATTTGGTATCACTCAGGTGTGAAAAAAAGAATTAAGAACAATGAGTGTTTCCTGAGGCCTTGGCACTATTCCCTAAGCACTCTGCAGTTATCCCATCTAATTCACACCACTATGAAACGTAGGTTTCATAGAACTATGAAACTATGAAATGTAGGTTTTACTACATTTAAGGATGAAGACTTCAATGTGACATGAGCAATTCTGCCGAACTCTGAACAGGGACAGACTACAATGTCCAGCACTAAGACAACTACCCTGATGTACATGATCTAGTCCTCACTCACACTCCGTTTGCACAACCAGAGATTCTGCGACACTGTTCAGTCACAAGAAAAGTGAATCTAGCACAAAACCAGAAGTCTGTGATGGTGCCTAACACCTGGAATTCTTGTACACTGCTGGTGGGAGTGTAAACTGGCATAACTGCTGTGCACTATGTCATGAAGTTGAGACTCAGTATCTTGTGACTCACAATTCCCCTAGATGTATTCCCTACAAACTCCTGCTCCCATGCAGGAGGTCGCACAAGAATGCCTGGAGCAGTACTACATGAAAAGTGGAAACCATGTGAACCACAAGAGGAGAGACAAGTTATGGTATAATCATATAATGGACTACTAAACAGCAGTAAAATTAATTCATTATTACTTTAGAAATAAGAATGAATAAGCCATTATAGTAAAAAAAGAAAATTGGCAAAGAACACATAGACTACGATATGGTTTGCACAAAGATTTAAAAAAGGGAGGAAAATGATAAACATGAAATTGCTAATAGTAGTTACTTTGGGGAAGGGTAAAGAATGGAATAAGATCCAAGAGGAACACATAGGAAGCTTAAAATATATCGGTCAGGTTCCATTTATTAAGCTAAGGCAGTTACTGATTTATCATTCTTTATACCTTACAGTGTTGCAAATGCTCTTTTGTATGCATTAAACAGTAACTCTTCAAAGTGATTACAAACATTTCCTATGATTATATCACTTTCTTGACATCTATAATTTCAATCTTAAACCCCTGATCTCATCCAACATGTGGAATTATAAATGGTCAAAAATGTTACAGAACATACAGCTGCTAAAATAATTTAAAAGTAATTTTAATAGATTTGTAATCTTTAATACATTCATCACACTATATGATAAATTCAGGATCTAGAACTGTGCTTATAGAATGATTTCAAAATGTGAGCACATACACACAGAACATAGATCTGAACACAAGATCAGAATGCACCAAAGTATTAACTCTGGTTATTTTTGAGTGGAAGGATTAAAAATCATTTTTATTTCTTCTTACACTTTACCTATTTTCTAAATTTTCTATACATATATATTATTTTAAAAACAGTACAAAATTGTTTTAATTGGGAAAATAAGTAAATAGCTTTCCTTCCTCTATGAATTAAACTCATCTGGCTTTCATCATTTAGTTTAAAAAATATACAGATGTCTGCGTGCATCCTGGGACAACTCAACAATCCTGTGTGGGTGTAGCTGAGGCCAGGAAACACGTAAAAAGCTCCCTGTGTGCTTCCAGTGCACACCATGGAAGGGGGGGGTTGTTGCAATCCTTCAACTACTTTGTCTTCATTTAAAGGTGCTACTTTCCAATACAACATGTTAGAAAGACCACCGTGTTATCGGTTACTCCATTTTTTTCTCACTAATCCATGACAGCAAAAAATGACACCATTAGTAAAAGTATTTTTTCACGAGGCATATATAAGCAGCTCTATTCATCACCAAAGGAGGAACAGAACACACACTGGGCATTCTGATAGGCTTTGAGAGCTGATGATTTAATGCACTGACACCAGAGTAGTGACCAAGGGCTCACATTCATACGTTCCCTTGCAATTTTAACTTTAGGACCATTTAAAATTATTACTCCTACTTAACAGCTGAATTTCAACCACTAACTTACCCTTTAGGGTCCAAAAGATCCCGAACCTTCTCGTTATAAATTTCCATATAGGATACTTCAACTTTAAAGGTCTGTGATTCATTTTGCTCCAGAGAAATCCTTTTAAATAAAGCACAGCAGAGCCTGGGAATAAGGCCCAGCTGCTCCGCATGGCCCATCATAGAGAAGGACTTTCCCGAACCTGAAAAGAGCAAGCAGAGAGAAAGGAGGGCAGAAGAGGAAGCTGAATGTAATGCTCCAACCATACAAGTTGTCTTTCTATAGCTGCCAAGGTCACACAGAAAGAGGGTGTAAACTTGGCTCCCAAACCTAGTTCCATGACATCAGAGTCCCCGTTCTTCCTGTCACACAGCATCTGGCCCACCGAAGATCCCCCGTTTACAGAGGGACAAATACAAATGCAACCACTAAAAATATACAATCTTTAAAAGCATGTACAGTAAAATTCCAGCTATACATTAAGTAACACGAACAGAATTTTACTGTTACATGCATAACATGCCATATTCTCACTTGGTTCTCCTAGTTACCATGTAATGTAATATGAATAGCACTACTATGATTTATTTATTTCTACCTTTAAAAATGTCACCACTCAGAATGTTAATGGTTGAGCCACTACTGTGCTTTTGTTTTGAATGTTTCAATCAATTGCTCCACCAAACCATGATTTAATAATCCACCTTCACTTTTGTATTCTAGCAAAACTCCTCAGTATGGAATGATTCTAAGAGTTTCTCTATAGTTTCCACTATAACATGTATACTGAGAAAGCGGTAATTACTTTTCCAGTTCAAATGCAGATCAAAACTATAATTTAGGAAAATGACACTTAATAGTTTCAAACTAGCTTTGTTTATTAACACTGAAACTACTCAAATGCCAAAACTGTTGCACCTTCAAAAAAGATTACTTTTGATCATCTAATTTAGTTAAGTTCATAAAGTCAAAAGCATTTTTCTGTTGCTTCTCAAACTTTTGTCTATTTTTAAGGTTTAAGAAATATATCTCTAGGGCTGGGGGTGTGTGCCTCGGTGGTACAGCTCATGCTTGAAAGGGAGAGGAAGAGGGAAGGAGAAAGAAGGAGAGAGAAAGAAGAGGAAGGGGAAGGGGAGAGAGAAAGAGCATAAAAAAGATGGAGAAAAAGAAAAGGAGAGAAAAGCCATATTTAGTATCACTGATTGCAGTACTAAACATAAATTCTTACCTGTCTGTCCATAAGCAAAAATACAAGCATTATACCCCTGAAAGGCTTTCTCAAGAATTCCTTCCCCAAGGCACTTGAAAACCACTTCTTGACCTAGAAAACAAGACAAAAATTAAAAACTAGAGATGATTTTTCTTGATGTATTTGTATTAGTAACAGTCTACCAGGTCCCAACCCCCCATGTTAAAAGTGCATTTAATGCCTACCATGTACAGGGCTATATATTAATATATGCAGTTTCATTCCCCTGCCCTCCAGAGTGGTCTCAACTCCTGGGCTCTCACAATCCTCCTACCGCAGCCTCCTGAGTAGCTGGGGCACAGGCACATGCCACTGCATCTGCCTTACAACTTAATTTTTGCTTCAAAACAACATATAGTTCAGTACCTGGATAAATTTATGATTCTATACTACATCCCTCCTTGACATTTCTCTAGGCATTAAAGTTTATTTTCCACTGTCAGTGGGCCTTATGGAAGCATCATTCAAATTTGGTTTTGCTTCTTCTTAGGACTTAGTATCTTTTTAAAAAAAATCATTAAATATGAATTGTCTTGTCTCCCTATCCAAATTTGGAGACTCCAACGAGCAAGAACCTTGCCGTGCACTTCTGTGTACCCCTCAGGACCAAGCACAGATGCCAAGTGCTGACAAACTGTTCACTGGTGATGGTGGGGTGAGGACTTCAGCTGTGGGGAACAGAGTCCGAGGAACCCCTCACCAGGGGCCCAGAACAAGTTCTGCTACTGTAATCTTTCTGCATCATACTGCTGCCCTTGGTGGCCTTCTGCCACATATTATACTACAGAAGAGTAAAGGTGTGACAAGCTTTTTAAATATATAAGGTAGCATTTACTACTCTTTGGAATTGGAGATGTTCTAACATCCACTCTCCATCATTAAGAGAATTAAAAGTACATTCTTCTTCCTCTGTGCTCTGGTAGTCTTAGAACATTCACAGTTTTAGCATCTGCAGAAACCACTGACTTAAATACCTTTGTTTCCTCCGCTGGAATCAGAGTGTGCTGATGTCAGAGATGGTAATCTCTTTATCTCTGTAATCTCAGGGCCTGGTACCAAATGCTTTGTAAATGTTTGTTGAAAGAATGAGTCAGTTTAATCATTTTATCCTACATGACATTTGAAAAGCCTTTTACATCAGAAAATAACATCACAAACATCTGGTTGTATATTTTTCATTTATGCAAAGTTAGCTCTGATTTGAGCACTTTTTTGTTGTATTGTGATGTATGATTGAGGACTCTTCAAAGTGTGTCGAGGAAAAATGAGATAAGATTTTCAACTGTTAGGCTGCCAGAAAATAAAACTTTGATAACATCAAATATTGCTGGATTGAGGAAACAATTACTTTTATAAACTGTGGTGGGAGAATAAACAGAGCTGGCCATTCTGAAGGAAAACCCCTAAAAAAAGATACTCGTTCACCCTGACCGTTGAATATTCACCCCAGACACACTCTCACAGAGCTTGTCCAAGGCCGCTTTGGCAGCATTATTTATAATGCTGTAAATCAAAGGCAGATTAAGAGCCCATAGGAATGGATAATCAAAATGTTACCATTTTAAGATGGAATACTACACAACATTTAAAAATACAAAACTAAATAAACAAAGCACACTTACATGTAAATAATGCTGGAATTAAAAACCACTGCGGAGCAATAGTTTTAAAAGCCATGTTCAGAAAAATACATGCAGTATAAAACCTTATACAAAAGAACGGGTATGTGTGAAACAGATCTATGGATACTAAAGTATTAAAAAAAAGGACTGGAAAAATTATGCCAAATCTACATTGCTTTGTACCTGCAACTTCTACCATTTAGCACAGAGTCTAATACCTAAGAGATAAGCAAAGCAAATTGAAGGAATCTGTGGATTTGGAAAAAAAATGGGTGTAATAATCTTAAGAGCCTTTTTAAAACACAGTTTGTTTCAAAGATCATCTAAAGATTTGTGTGCACACACACAGACGCCAGTACTTGAAGAACAAGGTATTATCAGCATTATCATCCACTACACAGACACTTCAAAATGGCTTTTATGTTGTGGTCAAGTACAACAGAGTCTTGTGCTCAGTGAGAAAATCTCTGACCACCCTGGTGCATGAACTTTCATACACATTTGTATTTTTCTCATATTTTCTCAAAGGACCTTCTTCATTCCACATGAAATCCTAAGCCCCACCCCAAAGGACAGCCCTTCAGTCTGGAGCTGAGCCTCGTCTCAGAGAAGATGCAGAATTAAGCTCAGCCACTGCCTGGGCTTCTGAGGATTACTGCTGCTCCTCAGTCAGGCCCAAGTGCCACTGGAACGAACCCTAAAAGCAAGGCTGTCTCAGCACAGTGCTGAGTGGAGCAGTCCTGTCTGATCTTCCTAATGGTTAACCAGCCTCCAGGGAGGCATGGTGGAAGGCAGGGACAAGACCATAATTTGTGACCTCAATTCATATTTTGCAACTTGATTTGAATGTGTCCACCAAAGTTCACGTGTTGGAAATTTAATCCCAAATGTGACTGTGTTCAAAGGTGGGGCCCTTAAAGACGTTAGGTAATAATGAGCTAACATCATTATCCCAGAGGTGGGCTTGTTGCAAGAGCGAGCAGGGCCCTCTCTTGCTCACCATATGATGCCTTCTGCCATGTTACGAAGCAGCAAAAAGACCCTCTGCAATGCAGTCCCTTCGTCTCAGACTTCCCGGCCCCCAGAACTGTGAGCTAATAAATTTCTGTTCCTTTAAATGATCCAGTCTCAGGAATTATTTTATAGCAGCACAAAACAGACTAAGATGAAGAGCTTGAGCTGCTGAAATGGCTCAAATGCAGAGAAGCACTGTGTCAAAAAGATTTTTATCAGGTCTTCAAAGAGCCTGAAGTCATTAGCCAATCAAGAATTTACATCTGTTGCTATATCAAGTAGTGAAGTGTAATACTTCTGATTTCCGCTGATGCTGAGTGGGCTGGATTTAGGAAGAAATACTTTTTCTATGTTCCTTCAAGAGCAAGTCACAATGTGTCTTTTTCTTTGTTAGGAATGGTCTTTTGAAGATTATTTGGAAAAATAAGAAAATCAAACAAACTATAATATATATTCTAAAACTGCATGAAAAAAATCAAACAATCAAAGAGCTCTCCCACATATAAGTATATAAGAATAAATTTCAATTTAGCCTACATCCAAATTATTGCAAGCACTAAGTAGGACATGAAGTAACCAATTTAACTTGTATTTATGATGCTATGGAGAAGGAAGATAATTTTTACCTACTCTCTTCTTTGCAATGCACTTTACCTATTTTATATCACTGAATCCTCACAATGCCCAGGAATAAATTATGACTGATGAGCCAGGTATGATGAACGCCGAGAGGCTGAGGCAGGAGGATCACAGAATGGGCAACTTAGTGAGAACTTGTTTCAAAATTTAAAAATAAATAAATAAATAAAGGGCTAGGGATGTAGCTCAGTGCAAAAGCCCTGAATTCAATCCTTAGTATTACCTAAAAAAAAAAAAAATTAGATGGATAAGGTGACTGGGGCTCTGAAAGGTTAAGTCATTTTTTGCCCAAGATCTCATTGCTAGTGAGTGGCAGGGCGGGTCAGCCTGCACTGACTCCGGAATGTTAAGCTTGATGCTCACCCGTCATCAGTAACTCAGGCAGCAAGACATCAGCAAACATGGGCTCCTGCCTCTGGTCTCCAAACTCCCAGAACATCCCACGCTGCACCACTGTCTGTGTGTCCCTGTGTGTGCATGTGTGTGTCTGTCTGACTACGAGTTTCCTGAAGAGGGCCCCCTACATCTTTGCAGAGCGCAGGGTGTGCCGAGAGCATTCGTGTTTACTGAATGACTCTTACGTTGACACAGTTGGTCTCAGACTAATGTATTTTTAATTGAGGGCCTCTTTCTCTTTCTCCTCATTAGCGATGATTAAGTCAGCCAAAGACTGTTCTTTGAAATTAAAAAGAAATGTTTAATTGTATTAGTTTACACATTGGTCAAAGCATGACTGCTTCTGAAATTCTAACAAGCCCCACAGCACTAGAGGAGGCCTTTGTCAAATAAGCAGTGAGGTGTCAACAAAATACGTGTAGACTAACTGGGTAATCCCGAGAGAAACTTACAAATCACTCTTAGGCTGATACCCACGGTCACCTCTGAAGCAATACAACAATATATGTGGGGAAAAATTAATCTGATTTCTGCTAAACATATACCAGTGACTTCGGAATGCAGTCCAGTTCTTTTACAGCTATGCTTGACTGACAGAATACAATTCAGATTTATCATATTTAATAAAGTTTTATTCATAACTAAGGAAAACTTGTGAGAAAATACTAAAAAAAATAGAAAAGTATTACACTGTGATTCTGAAAAGATTTGATTCTCTTTTCCCTCCTTAAATTAACTATCCTAAGGCACAATTTATAAAATGATAAAATATAAAGAATTATTGTGAAATTCACACATTTTTACAAATCTAAGCAAGACTGGATTCTAGGGAGATTGGAATCCATTTTCTTACTATGGCATCTTGACTCAAAGGAAATTTATTTTCTTTTAAGGCAAGAAAAAATGAACATTTCCCCTTCTTTACAAATATACACCAATATTAGCATTCTTAATAGCTGTTCAGCTTTCCATTGTATGAATAACTGATGCAATCATTTCCCTATACAGATGTTTAGATTTCCCTTTATTTTTCTGAAAAATTTATCCTTACATCTTTATCTCTGTGCATTTTCCTACTGACTCTGTAAGGCAAAACTCCCCAAATCAAACTGCTACGTTCTCTAAACAATGCACACTCCCCTTTTTCCAACATTCTGACAACACTGCCTATTACAATTCTTCCTAATTTTGACTAAGTCAATAGAGAAAAAAGAGTGCCTCTTGTTAATTTTCCTTTTTTGTTTCTTGCTCATTTGTATTTAACCTTTAGCAAATGGGCTATTTAAGTCCTGTGTTTATTTTATAAATCAGTTGGCATAACCATTGCTTTTTTCCTTATTAGTTTTAAAATGTTAATTACATATTAAAGATATCCGCCTTTGGTCTATCACACATGTTGTAAATATTTTCCCCCAGTCTGTCATTTATCTTTCAGTCTTACACTTTTCTTTGTCATATAAACCCTTTTGGTCTTTCATATCCAAATCGTTCTTTTCCTTCATGATTTTTTCTCATGGTACATGTTATGCTTCCAAATACGTTTTTACCCCCTAAACAATACAGGTATTAAGCTGTATTTTCTTCTAATTTTAATTTTTATGTCTTTTACAGTTTTATTTTCAAGTTTGAGCTCTCCCTCTTACCAGCTAAGTGAATGTGGGCATGTTCTCAATCTCTTCACTAGAAAAATAGGAAAAATAGGTGTTACCGTCTTGTGTTGCTGAGATGACTTACTAATGCAATACAGGAAAAGCACTTTCCATAGTGCCTGGTCAGTATAAGTCTAGAATATACTTTAGTTACTATCTATCATTAATATCATCCTTTAAATCCTTAATCAGCTATCATTAATTTCAGAGCAAAGAAGGAAATCATCATTGTATTATCTTTCTTTCAAATAATTTGCAACAATTCTGTGAGGCAACCTAACGTCAAAGATAAAAAAGTTTGTAGCAAGATTTCTGAAAGGAACTGTGTATCGTTATTTTTCTAGTTCCCTTAAGGCACCGCATGTAAAGAACTACTGACTCAATATAACAGTGGTGACTCACACATAAGAATGAGAGATGGTGGGGCCAGACAATGAGGGTGGTGGGTGCCCATGTGCGCCCAAGCATGTGTATGCATGCGTGTAGGCTTGGCAATGACAAGAAGAACAAAGAGTACCATTATTTGGGCTAGGGTATGCTAATGTACATTGTACAGAATAGGAAAAATATTCTCCATTCTTTTCTAACATTAAGATAAAAAGTTACTGGGGGTGGTGGTGGTAGAAAAGCCAATGTAATAAATTTAATCAAAATTGTGAATAGGATACATTCTACCAATTTCCCATTGTTTTCCCATTCTGGGGTGTTTTAGGTGTACCTAACCAATTCTTGCACCTAACCAATTCTTTCACTTACAACAGTCTGGCCATCATTTGTATAGTAGAACAGTTGCATAAAAGCCCAGATTGTCAAAGCAAACAGAAAACTGCCTGCA
>PVJO010016165.1:0-42895 GCA_004026905.1 Hystrix cristata | reverse complement strand
GTCAGAGCTCTCCCTAAGGAGCACATCCCTCCCCTCTTCTCCAGCGTCGCCCGCACCGCAGGTGCCTGCACCGCGGGAATGCGGCCTGACACCTGAATCTCCTGCTCCGGGCAAGCCCGTCCTGGGGACCGGCGCTACGGGGTCCCAGATGGTTAGATGTGGCCCAGCCGATGGAGAGGCCTCGTCCTCTACAATTCTCCTTTGTGTGTGTGTGTGCGTGACACTGTGTGTGCGTGACGCCGTGTGTGTGTGTGTGTGTGTGTGTGTGTGTGTGTGTGTGTGTGCGCCTGTGTGCGCTGCATTCTCTGTTAACCTGGCTGTTCGGGCAGCCGAGGAGGATGCCGCCAGTCCCAGCTCTGCCGATGCCTTCGAGCTCCTGCAGGGCCTGGGCAGCCTGCGGATTGGGGGTCCCGCTCCAGGGGGACCCGGGACTGGGCCTGGGGCCCTGGAGGACAAGCTTCTCGCGAGTGTGGCGCAGGGAAGCAGCCCTGAAGCGAGGCTTGGGCCCCTCCTGTGGCGCAGTCTAAAAAGATGCGTGCTGAGCCCGGACCTGGGGACCCAGCAGCTCTGTCTGGAAGAAGTGTGAAGGTGGGGACGGGGCTTGGGGACAGGGCCAGACGCGGTGCGCCCCAGCCTGCCCCCGCCAGGGCGGTGCTGCGCGCAACCAGGGCCCTGGGACCAGCGCTGGACCAGCGTCTGAAGGCCTGGCCCCTCCGTGCCGCCCGCGCGGACCGGGACCGGGACAGGGACGAGGATGGGCGGGGGTGAGGTGGGTGGGGTGGCGCGCGCTTCTGCTGCTTTGCATGAACGAGCAGACTCGCACCTGATTGGGACGGGGAGTGTTGGCTCCGCCCCCGTGCTGGCCCCGCCCCTCGGGCCCCAGGCCGCCTGCTGGGACCTGGACTCCCGGGCGGGCCGCGCGGCGCGGGGCAGAGCTGGCTCCGGCTCTTTGGGGCGGCGGGCGAGGCCCCGTGGACGGTGGGGCAGGGAATCCGCCACGCGTGACGTCCCGGGTTTCTTGCCTTTCGCGATGTCCGAGGCGGGCGCTCGTTCTACAGAAAAGACGCGGCGGGGCTCGGAGAGAGACGCTTTCAACCTGAGCGGGCAACAGCAAGGACGTGGGGCCTGCTTTACGCGGCGCCACGCAGGTCTGAGTCCACGTCGTCAGCAGAACCAGCGAGAGCGGCCGGGGTGGAGGAGCAGGGCGGGGACTGCGCGGAGCAGAGGGCGGCCGCAGGGGGCTGCGAGGCCCGCCAGGCCCCGCACAGCACAGCGCAGGACGGCCGTGGCGTAGGTCCCAGGGGAGGATGAGTGCAGTCGGCCGCGGGTCCCGCTTCTCGACGTCCTTTTCCTTCTGCGCACACAGAGGTGATTCCGGCTGAGCCCAGTGATCGCAGCGCTCCGGAGGCTGAGGCAGGAGGATTCTGCACCTGTAATCCTAGCAGTGTGCGCTGAGGCTGAAGGTTGCTTGAGGCCAAGAGTTCAGAGCCTGAGCAACATAGGGAGATCCCAGCCTGAGCAACATAAGGAGATCCTGTTTTGTTTTGTTTTTTTAAAGAGTAAAAGAGATAATCCCAGCACTCAGGAGGCTGAGGCAGGAGGATCACGAATTCAAGGCCAACCTGGGCTATGAAGTGAGACCCTGTCTCAAAGAATGAGAGAGAGGGAGGGAGGGAGGGAGCGAGAGGGAGAAAGCAGAATAGTGTTTGCCACATAATAGGTATCCAATAAATGCCCATATAATTGTTACCCTGTTATTATTTATTATTATCAATAAATCTGAAACTCAGAAAAGAACTGTGTCAGAAGTCACCAAGTGGAAATTATGAGCACACACAAGATGCTGCCGGAAGAGTGTGCATGGTGAGAACTGGTGTTTGAGAAGCGGGCGGAAGGAGCCTGAGAGCTGAAGGCCAGAGCAGGGAGAGCAGTGGTACACAGTGGCAGCGCTGGCCCCTCGCCGCCTCCTCCCAAACTGACAGCGGCTCAGCCTCCCCTCCCCTCGGGGGCGCTCCACCCCTCGGAGTCGGCCTCACGCTGGTCCCATTCCTCTTGCCAGTAATTTAAGAAGGTACATTTGAGCCGGGCGTGGTGGCGCACATCTGTAATCCCAGCATTCGGGCGCCTGAGGAAAGGGGGTCACCAGCCTGAGCGATTTAGCGAGACCCTATCACAAAAATTTTTTTTAATTATTTTAAAGGGCTGGACATGTAGCTCAGTGCCGTGGTCCTGGGTTCAATTCCCAGCACCGCCAGGAGAAAAGGAGGCGGGAGGAGGAGGAGGAGGAGAGGAACAGTCGATGCAGTTCTGTGCAAAGAAATTTGACAGAAAATCTGCTCAAGGATTTCCGGAAAAGATTTTCTTGTTTTTAAATAAAGGTGTGCCGGGCGTGGTAGTTCATGCCTGTAATCCCAGTCGGGAGACTGAGGCAGGAGAATCGTGACGCATTCAAAACCAGCCTGGGCTACAATATGGAGACCCTGTCTCAAAAAAAAAAAGAAAAGAAAAGAAAGGGGGCTGGGGATTTAGCCCAGTGGTTAGAGTGCTTGCCTCACAAGAACAAGGCTCTGAGTCCAATTCCCAGCACCAAAAAAAAAGAAAGATACAGGGAAACCCTGAATCCTGAGGTGCACTGGAAAATGAACTGGACTCGGGCTGCCTGGAAAGACTCTGTGAACACCAGAAGTGACTCCTCAGAAGGGCCGCCTCCGCTGCGACATTCCTGCCACTGCAGAGCCACCCTTGGATCTCAGTCCGGTTTACTAGGACAGCCCTGCGGCCGTGAGAATTTCTACTGTGTTTCCACAGACACAGAGCTGGGGCAGACACCAGGAAGCTCTGGAGAAAACCTGCATCTTCCCACCTGTGTTTATCAGGAGAAAGCAAATCAGCAAAGTGACACATGCCTGTAATCTGCATCTCAGGAAGCTGAAGCAGGAGGGTTGCAAATCTGAAGACAATCTGGGTAATTTAGTGAGAACCTGTCTCAAAATAAAAAATTTAAAAGGGGACTAGGGATTTAGCTCAATGGTTAGAGTGTTTGCATAGCAAGCACAAGGCCCTGAGTTGAATCCCCTGCACCAAAAAAAAAAAAAAAAACCTTTGAAAGGGCTACAGATGTAGCTCAGTGCGAAGGCCCTGGGTTCAAGCCCTAGTGCCCCCCACACACAGCAGAAGAGAGTGGTGTCACTGTCCCTGTTCTCAGAGTCCAGAGAGAAGAATTCGCCTGGATGCTGCACTTGATCAAGGAGCAACAAGAGGCCACACCATGAGCAAGCAAAGTGTTGGTTCAGAAAGGAAGTTTTATTGTGAGCAGGATGCAGCTCACAGGGTGGAAAGGATGCTGAGTTGCTTTGTTCTGGTTCCCTCTATTTCCTCACACTTCCTTTCGGGTGCCCTGTGCCCTCCTCCTGCATGTGCACGAATGACGAGGGTCAGATTAAGGGCACCTGGCAGTTACTTCGAATGTTCTGCCGGGCGGCAAGTGCGGCTCCCCACTGCACCCCACTCCTGTCTACCTATCTGCCTGCGCTCCCTCCTCAAGGAGTAGTAGCTCCTGATTCTTTAAGGTGTCACTGAACTTCTTGATCTCTGTGTGGGTGGTCGGTCCAGGTCTCCCCAGAAGTTTTCTTTCTTTGGTACCAGTCGGTAGCCCTCGGTTCTCAAAGTCCTCTGCGAAGGAAGACACAAAACAGACAGGAAGTTGAGGTGACAGCGTCCAAAAAAGAGAATGAGAAGTACAAACAGAAGCAGTTCCAGAAGTGGCAGCAGCCAGGAGGACAGGGAAGGCTATGTCCCCCTGATGCCACTGCACAGGTCTTGTAGTTTTGCCTGAGAGAGAGGCCCTTAAGCCAGGCAGCCTGGTTAAGCATGTTGTGGGGCTTTATCCCCACCTGGCCCAAAGCAACCAGAGTGATTGGCACTGCGCAGACACCCCCCCATGTCTGGCCAGCATTAGATCTAACCCTGCCCAGCAGGCGGCAGCCACACAGGCCCAAGAATCTAGAGAAGCCGGGAGATCCTGCAGGTTTGCACCCCGCTGTTCGGCTCAATTTCAACCATAGTGAATACACTGGCCGTGGTGACAGTGCTATAAATTGCTCCCCCTGCTAGGGCAACCAGAGAATTTACCAAGGCCACCATCCCTGTCACCACTAGACCCCCCGTCCTCTTCTGATGTCCATCTTCTTTTTGGAAGGCAGTGTTAGTCTGTTGGGCGTCACAGACAGCTCAGTCACTTTCAGGCAGTAGTACATGACATATCCTACCCCTGTCCCCTCACAGGCACATGGAGTCATAACAACAGTAGCGTGTCCCAGAATGGAGCTGTAAGTTCAGAGGGACGTGAACATTAGAGCCTTGCCCGGGCAAAGGAGTCCGGCGTCCTGGGTCTCTTTGTCGGTGGAGTTTTGTTGCGGTATGTGACCATGGGTGGCGCGGAGGATGCAACAGTTTACCTAGAGATGAAATTTAGTTCAGTCATCAAGAGGCCCAGAGGGGCTATTTCTCAACTGAGAGCACCCAGCATTAGGCCATTAGGGTGACTCCGGGAGAAGAAAGAGTCCTGATGCTGAGCACTCTGGCTTTTACTTAGAATATCTGCGTAACAGAAAAAAGCAGGGGAAAAGGCAGTTTGGGCAAGGACAGCCTCAGGTGTAAGCAGCTTTTCTTGGGGAAACGGGAAGGACGTGGTGAGACACAACATGCCTCATTAATCTGAACATCTTGTTCTTTAACCGTTCACTTCTCACAGAACCTACAGGGCTTTTTGCCACGTACTTTAATTATTTGTGTGCTTTGGCCCCACATTTTAACCACTCACTCCTTATAGAGCTGGTGTGCTTTTATCCCACAGCTCAGTCATTCAGTTTAATCATTCACTCCTGGCCGGGTCCTCTACCGAGTCTGGGCTCAGGAAGGTCTAATTATAGATCCACCACCACCAGGTGAGGGATCAAAGGGACTGATCTCGGGGCGCCGTATATGCCCGGTGTCTTCATTACTTTTCTCATTGCTGAGACAAAATACCCAACACCAAAAGTTAAGGGAGGAAATGTTTATTTAGTTCACAGTTTGTAGAGGTTTCAGACCACAATCAACTGGATCCAAGGCAGAGTGTCATGGAAGACAGGCAGAAGGCAGCAAGGTGAGCAAGGGACCAGAGGAATTTCTTTCTACTCCTTATATTTTATCCAGGCTGCCAGGATTAGAGTGGTTCCAAACCAATCATCAGATTGACTTAGTAATCACATGCCCTTAATCCCAGCATCACACACTCTAGATCCAGCCACCTCTGAAAAAGGCCCACCTATGACCGCATGAGGCTTTGGGGGCACATCTAGGCACAGACCATAATACCAGGTGAGGCAGGGCCTCTGACATCAGGGACCTCATTGTTCCCAAGGCGAATAAATTGCCACTGTTCCTGAGCATTATGGGTTTTGGGGAAAGAGGAACCTAGTCTCCGCCAGGTCAGTTTCTCGGGGCATTGTGTCTGTTTGGATAATAAACAGAAGGGAGTCTGGGAGTCCACCAGCCGAATCGTGTTGGATGAGCTTAAGGGCTTTGGGATGGTGCATGGATCGACCAGCCGGTGGTGTTCATCCATCTGCCCCTAAGATTTGGGGGCGTGAGCCTTGGTTTAGCACATACTCACTTATTAGTGAAGTTGCATCCCTGTTGTATAGAAGAAGCTATTTGTACCCACATATTAGGGGAATCAGCCTCTAACCCTGTAACCCTCCCAGTCGGAGAGAGCAGGAGGAAACGAGGGATGAGCAGCCCAGGATTCATCTTTGGCTATCAGGGCCCAGTCTCCTGAGAGTAAGGTAACTCCAGCCCCCAGGGAACTGGCAGGTCAGAAAGCCCCCGTGGAGAACCAGAACTAAGAGCCCAAGAAAAAGATTAATTTAGAAGAGGGGGAGAGTCAGAGCATCCCTATCAATTATTACTTATCTTTGGGGGCCTCAGGAGTCTTTGTGAAGAATTTCCAGAGCCTCTCCAAGGGCTCATAGGAGTAGGCTGTGGACCTGTCACCCAGCCTGTTGAGGGTCCTCATCTTGTGGGGATTTTCCTTTTTTTTTTTTTTTTTTTTTTTTTTTTGGTGCTGGGGCTTGAACTCAGGGCCTTGTGCTTACAAGCAAGCACTCTAACCACTGAGCTAAATCCCCAGCCCCCTTGTGGAGATTTTCAATCCCCTCTCCAAGGTTTTAGTAGAGTGTGAAGTTTCCAGTCACTTTGGCTACTGAGGGGGAGAAAGGACCTCAGTAAAAGGTCCCTCCCAGGTGGGCTTAAAGCTAGGTAAAGATTCAGCAGACAGAGTCTTTACTAGCACTGCTGGTCTGAACAAGTACCCTGCACTTGGGGTCGGGGCTCTGCCTTCTGGAACTGAGGCGGAGAAATGACATGGTGAATCAGAGCTGTCACCTCAGGGCCTAAGGAAATTATTGGTGAGAAAAAGTCTTGTGTCCAGCATTTTGCAGGGACTTAGCCCTGGCTTTGGAGGCTGTTTCTCATCCTCAGGAGGGTGCTGGGCAAGACAGAGGCTGCGTGTGAGCTTGCAGAGGTGGGTTTTTAAAATGCCTTTTGTCCTTTCCACCTTTCCTGTGTGCTGGGGTCTCTCTGAACAACAAAGATGGTACTGGATGGCTAGTGCCACCAAGACCCCCTGAGTCACAGAAGCCCTGAAGGAAGGCCCGTTGTCACTTTGGATGCCTCGGGGACAGCCCGGACCTGGGGACCAGCCCATGGGCCAGGGCACAAACACCTCGGTCACTTTCTCTGTCCTACAGGGAGGCCTCCATCCATCCCATAAAACTGTCCACCCACACCAAGAGGAGCTGCACTCCCAAGCTTTGGGCTGAAGTCTGCCTGCTGGTTTTCCCCCAGGCAAGTGCCAGCTCTCTGTGCACCCTGGAGAGCCTATCGGAGAGACAGAGAATTATTTTTGACAAACCTCACATCCCTGAATCACCGGAGAGACTATCACTTTAAGCCCTTTGCCAAGAAACAACCTGGTGGTAGCCATGTGGATCGTGTTTTCCTTCCCGGGGGGAGCAGAGGCAGGTGGCAGGTCTTTAGGATCTTCCATTGGCTGGCAGAGGGCAGAACAATCATTCCCTCCCTTCTTTGGTACCAGCCTGAGGGCTGGAGAGTCAGGCCCACGTGTGGCACCCAAGAAGACTCAGTGGAGGTATACTCTGGCTTGAAATCTTCCAAAAACTGTTTCCACAGGAGTGGACTTAGTACAGCCTCAAGCAGAGGTCTTGCAGCAGCTTGGCCTGCTGCAGCTAGTTCTCAGAGGCTTATTTCATCTTCTCCCCTCTGGTGGCCCCTGCCGTGTATTGCAGCCACTTCTCCAGGTCCATATACTGCCTGCCTTTAAGGGCTGTTCAATCTCCTGATGATCTCTGATGAGTTCTTTCCTCCTAAATGGCAGCATGTGCATGAAGAATCAAGTAGGCATGCTTAGGGTCTTCACGGACGTTCCCCCCACCCCACCCCACTGCTGAGTTCTAGGGCTCACCTCAGCACTGTGAGCCCCGCCAGCTGGGCACTGGTCCCTAGGGAAAGTAGGCAGTGCTGAGTCTCTCCATAAAGTCCAAAGGACCCTCTCTGTCTCCCCGTATCACCTCAGTTTGGAGTAGTTGGTAGGCTTTACTCAAGGCCTTTCTAACCTTATAGTGACACAGATAACCAAATGTCTGATTGCTCCCTGAGGAGTATTAGAATCCCAAGGCAGGTTACTTCTGGGAACTGCATCTCTCCCAAAAAGTGGGTCAGGCTCACATTCTTGCCAGGCTAGATATTGTTTGTTAGCCCAGTTTTCATCATGTGGCATGACACTCTCTCTTGTTTGGTGATCATTAAGGTTTGTTCCAGAATCAAGTTATATCTTTATAATTGAAGTCATAATTCTGACTCACCTCCTTAAAGATCTTGATAAAATTTATCTGGGTCCTTTAAAAATTTATCTAACTCCTCTTTTATCTGTCATAGATCATTTAAAGCAAAAGAAACATGTGCCTGTTAGGGATTCCCCAAGTATGGGTCTATCCTAGTTACTTGGGTAGGGACTATGGTTACTGGGGTTATACCCCCTCTAAGGATGATTGGCTCCAAAAGGCCTGAATAAGCAGGGGACCGGGGGCACACAAAATTAGAGAAGTAGGACAACACCTTTCAGTCAGGTTGGGGGTAGAGGGTATAGAGACCTCTTCAGGGGCTGATTCTTAACCTCTTCCTTTATTTCTTTAACCTCAAGGTGGCTGGGCTGTTGCCCTTTGCTGGAGTTAGAGCTGCCGAGGGTACCAGATCTAACTGGCAGGTTTTACAAAGCTCTTAATTTTCTCTCAGAGCAAAAAAGGCCTGTGCATATGGGATTTCTGCCCATTTACCCTCTCTTTTACAGAAAAGATCTAATAGTAAGATTGAATTATAATTGATACTACCCTCTGTTGGCCACTTTTCGCCATCTCCCAAGGGATAATATGACCAGGCCTGGGTGCAATAGAAGATCAGCTGCTTTTTTTTCAATGATTGCGGATCAGTTTTTTTTTTTCCAGTTCTTTAGAATGCATCCTAAAGGGCTGTCAGGCTTTGGAAGGCTAGCTGAAGATCCCATATGTAAACCAACAAGGAAGAGGAGCTAGGTGTGGTAGTGCATGCCTGTAATTCCAGCACTTAGGAGGCTGGGGCAGGAGGGTTGCCATAAGTTTGAAGCCAGCCTACTATACAGTGACTTTATGGTCACTAAGTACTACATATATACATAGTGACTTCATAGTGAACTGCCTAACAAGACCCTGTCTCAAAAAATTTTAGGGGGTGCTGAGGATTTAGCTCAGTGGTTAGAGTGTTTGCCTAACACCAAAAAAACCAAAAACATAAATAATAAGTGTCTATTTTACTAATGGGGGTTGGTTCTGGCGATGGAATTCAGGGCCCTGTGCTTGCTAAGCAAGCGCTCTGCCACTAAGCTAAATCCCCAACCCTATTTTACTGATTTTAAAAATACTGCAATTTTTATACACTTCATTGATTTTTCAACATTTTGCAACTGTTTGGCTTTGCAATTCTTAAACTACATTGTATAAAGCAATTCTTAAACTACACTGTACAAAATAACCAGCAAGACTGGAATGATGTATTCAGAGAAGGCTCTGTCATGTTTATTACGTTCCCAGAGAACAAAAATACAGGAAAGACAATTTTCACTGCACACAGATTAGGGAAAGAGAAGGGGAAGAGGAGAGTGTTGGGCAGCCAGTCAAGCTGTACACAAGAGGGGCAGGTAGAAAACTCTTACGACAGGGAGCTACTAAATCTGGTCTAATATTCAAGACCATAACATCTGAAGTTCTGATTCTTGTTATTTAGTTCATAACTACATTATTTCCTTCTGGAATATATCTGCAGTCTTGTTAAAGTTTATGGGTACACACACTGATCACAGCAAGCCGATAAAATGCCTTCATCATTTCACAAGCTATTCTCTACCGGGAAAAAATATGAAAGATTTTTTCCCCTGTCACTTGCTATTGCAGATGTCAATGTTAATGAGTTCAGAGTGCCCAGTAGTACATTTTGATGAATGCACAAGTTTCAGCCAGTTCTCAGCACCGTACCTAATTAATCAACTTCCACAAAGTCATAGCAGCCAGATCTTTAAGAGAGATCGCTCTTGGTTTCAATTGCTTGCTCAAGATCTGGCTCTCAATTTTTCCCCACTTGACCCAGTAATCTTCCTGGGGAGGTTTGTATTTCAGAGAAGGAACTCTCATGTAAACAAATAGGCCTTTCATGGCCTGGGGGGTGCCACACCCAGGCATAGAGGTGATGTTTTATAACCTCTTAAGATTCTCTTTCTATTCATACATGGTAGGAAGCAAGGTTCTGAAGATCACACCACAACATACAGGGCAGTTTGGTCTAGATCTCATATATCCCACACACAAAGAGGATCCGATTTGAGAGTAAAAATAAAGAAAGGCCATTGCTGACAGCCAGACTAGAGAGGGCAGTTGGGGCCTATGGAGGAGTGGTTGATGCTATAAGAGTTAGGGCTATGGCCCCCTCAGTCACCCTTAGGCAACAAGGTTTAAAAGGAACAGCCTGGGCTCAACAAAATCAACAAGAGCAAAAACTTAAAGTAACCAAACATACATATTACTTTTCATAAACTTCATCCTCTACAAACATTTTCAACATGCCTGGACCTCCTAGTTTTGCTGCTGTATTTTCTTTTTCTATCCTGGTAGGGCAAAACCTTATATGAAATTCTCTCATACTAAAAATATATTTTCATTCTTATAACTTTCTCTATATATTCTTCTCTATTCTATTTACTGGTTTCTTTCTGTAACAAGCCTAGTAGCCACTTGGATTTTACTTTTTTATTAATTTTATTTTAATAGTACATTTTAGATCTACATAGTGATAACATTCATCATAGGGGATTTGTACCTGTACATGATACATCTTGCTGCTTCTTTCTGACCACTTGGATTTTAAAATTCCCCAGTGTGCTTTTTTCCCCTTGGTCTCAGAGTGAGTTTATAGATGTTTACATTTCGATTAAGTCTGGCTGACCGACCTCCAAATGGCCTTGATAGCCTCTTCATCTTAGTCCAAACATAAAGCATCAGAAAATCAGGTTAACCCTGTAATTACAGTTTGAGAACAACCTCAACTGGTCATGGTGGTACACGGCTGTAATCCCAGCACTTGTAATCTCTCCTGAGGCAGTAAGATCGCTGTGAGTTTGAGGCCAGCCTGGGCTAAACAGTGAGTTCAAACCAGCTTGAATTACATAGTGAGATTCTGTAAAAAAAAAAAAAAAAAAAAAAAAAAAAAGCCATTCATGGTGGCACATGCCTGTAATTCTAGCATGCGGGAAGCCAAGGCAAGAGGATCACTTGCTCTGAGTTCGAGACCAGCCTGGTCTGCATAGTGAGTTTGGGGTCAGTCTGAATTACAAAGTGAGATGGTGTCTCAAGAAAAAAAAATGGAAATGAAAATTTAAAAAAACTATCCCAACGCACAAGAAATGTTTTAAACCTATCAACTAAACAAATGAACAAAAAATACCAACTCAAATTGGAATCCAAAAGTAAATTTATTAGTAAACCAAGAGTGTTAGTCCCTCAAAATTCACAAAAATCAAGCCAGGCCTGGTGGTGCACACCTGTAATCCCAGCACTCGGGAGGCTGAGGCAGGAGGATTGTGAATTCAAATCCAGCCTGGGGCACATAATAATGAAACTGTCTCGAAAACAAACAAACAATCAGGATTCACAAAATCAAAATGTTAGACAATACTAAGTATAAATGTGCAATGTGTTATAGACACTGTAATGCATGCTGGCTGGTAGGTATCCTGGGAAAATTGGTACTGTTCACTGAAGTTAAAACTGTGCATGCCCCATAAATCAGGAATGTGTTTCAGAGAAAGAACTCGCACGTAAAAATATTTATAGTATCTGTATGAGTTACCTTTCCAGAGTCAATGGTTTGCAAGACAGCAGATTTAATACAGGACATTTACAAGTTACAACATTCATCCATAAGCCAAATGTAAGAAGCCTGCCGAATGTCTATCTGTGCACTGGAGACCCGAAAGATCCAATCAAGGGCTGGGAGACCACGGCACTGTCCTGTGTACATCTGTGTCTGCAGATGACGGCTAAAGAAATCTTTACTGGAACCAGGATACGATGCTTGCAGCAGAGATAAAGACCAGAGCTCCCCCAAAGCAACAGCAGCCATCCCCGATGACAGCAAGGCCCCAAGCTCCTTCTTTGACGAGAACAGCTGAGTCCCCTTCAGGAGAACCAGCGCAGCAGAGCTTCTCCTGGGCAGCAGCCCGGAACTATCTTCTGCTCCCGTTCTCCTTTATGTTGTGTCAGCAACAATTCTCAGGTGGATCTTCTACACCTGAAACCACACCAGCTCAGTCCAGCGGGTGTTCTCGCTCGAGTTGACCGTATCAGTCCACCACAGTATCTCTCTTTTTTTAAGACAGGATATCATTATGTAGCCCAGGCTGGGCTCAAACTCTCAGGGATCCTCTTGCCTCAGCCTCCTGAGTGCTGGGGTTACAGGCATGCACCACCTTGCTCTGTTCATCTCTTATTTCTGTGGTTGCATTTTGAATTTGTTCAGACAGCTGGATGCAGTACATAACTTACATTCTAATGACTAACAAGTGTTGCTCTCAGCAGATGCAGACCTGAGGACCCGGCAGAGCACCCGTTACAGCTGGGCGACCATGCCGGGCTCTCGGCCGACTGTTTGGCAGCAGCTGAATCCAGAGGTGGCCGCCAGGGCATTCTGGGGCGGCCTCAGCCTGCTCCGCGTGCTATGGTGCCTGCTCCCACAGACGGGCTACGTGCACCCCGATGAGTTCTTCCAGTCGCCGGAGGTCATGGCAGGTAACTGTCCACGCGTGGCCAGGAGCGGGAGCTGCAGTGGGGAGGGTAACGCGCCTGTGTGCAGGGGCCAGGACTCCTGGGATGAGGGCTGAGAAACAGGACTTCACACCCGGCCCCTTGGTGTTTTCCTGCTGGGACCAACAGCAGCAGGCTTGGCACTCTCCACAGAGCGGTTCCAGGGTTGGGCTTGCCCAGGTGCTGGGAAGTTGGCACATGGAGGCCATCTGACGAAGCTTTCCCTGTTCAAAGGAGTGAGGTTCAAAGCAGTGAGGGACCCAGAGACGGGCCGCTCCCTGGGCAGAACTGAGTGCTCAGTGGCAGAGGCTTTCGGATGCCTCAGCACGTGGCTTCCTCCTCCTGGAGCAAGGTGGCTGTTGCGCTCCAGCCATCAAGTTTTAAATTGTCCTTCCAGTCAGCAAAACAAGAGATAGGCACGCCTACTTCCTGCAGGGTCTCGTGTTGTGTCAGGTCAGGCTTTTAGCCCATCCCTCTGGTCAGAATGTATTACATAACTCACCTAATCACATAACCGTTGCAAAGGAAGCTAAGAAATAGTCTTTGTATTTCCCAAATATCCAGCTAAAGAGACTAAGGACGAAGAGAGAAACAGATATTTGGTAGACCTCCAACTATCTCTGCCGGGGGGGCTCAGTAGGTAGATTTGGTTTTTAAATGGGAAAGTTTAGTCTTTTTTCCTTCACATTGTTTGCTTTGTTTTGTCTTGTTTCTATTTTTTGTTTTCTGGACAGGGTCTTGCTCTGTAGTCCGAGCAGGCTTTAAACTCAATACGTAGCTCAGGCTGTCTTTGAACTCTTGGTGATCCTCCTGCCTCAGCCTCCTGAGTGCTGGGATTACAGGCGTGCGCCACCTGGCCTGGCTGGGAGTCTTATTAAAAAACATTCAGTTCCGGAAAGAAAACTAAAGTCACACTTGGTCGTAACCTATTCCCTCCCCTCACCTGAGTCACCATCATTATCACTGAGTGCGTTCTCACTCTGATTTGGGGACCCTGAAATTCTGGGGGGAGCAAAGCATCCCTCCCGGCTCCTTCCCTTGCCCAGTCCAGGATTCTGTCACCCTGTCCTCTCCTCAGGAGGCCCTACCCACCTCAAACAGGAGGAATCAGCACAAGCCCACCCGTTTAACCTTGCACACATTTGTAGCTGCAGTTCTGCAGGTTAGAGTCCTGCACACACTCTCTACTCAGGGAATCCTGAAATTGAAATCAAGGCATAAACTGGGTGTGGTGACACACACCTATAATCCCAGCACTCAGAAGGCTGAGGCAGGAGGATCACTAGGAGTTCAAAGCCAGCCTACGCTACACAGTGAGTGGAAGGTCAGTTTGAAATACATAGTGAGACCTCGTCTCAAACCAAAACAACACAAAAACAAAACTAGAAATAAAGCTATGGGCAGGGCTGAGTCTGTGTCCGGAAGCCCTGGGGAAAAATCTGCTTGCACAGTCACTGTTGTTAGCAGCATTTAGTTCACCTCAACTAGGGGACCATGGCCCTTATTTCCTTGCCATCAGCTCCCAGGGATCACCCACATCCCTCACCATAGCCTGTCCATTTTTAAGCCCAGCAGGGACATCAAATCCTTCATATGCTGGAGATAGGGCTGTTGAAGAGCTGGTGAGATTAGGTCAGGCCTGGCGCTGGAATACGAGAGGATTAAAATCACAGGCATCAAATCTCCCTGGTAAGGCCAGGTGTGGTGGTACAGGCCTGTAATCCCAGCCCTCGGGAAGCTGAGGCAGGAGGATCACCACAAGTTCAAGGCCCTCCTGGGGGCCAGTGAGTTCAAGGCCAGCCTGAACTACACAGTCAGACCCTGTCTCAAAAAAAAAAAAAATCTCCCTGGTACCTGGGCCCAGGGATCATACTCACACAGGCTTTGCCCACCACACATGAACCTGGCTCTGGCTCACCCACCTCTCTGATCCCCACAGAGGATGTCCTGGGCGTGCAGGCCACGCGGCCCTGGGAGTTCTACGCCAGCAGCTCCTGCCGCACAGCGGTCTTTCCCCTGCTCACTGCGGGCTCTGCCTTCTGGGTGCTCAGGCTCTGGGAAGAGCTGGGGCCATGGCCGGGCCCCGTGAGCGGCTACGCACTGCTGGTAGGGCCCCGGCTCCTCCTCACCGCCCTCTCCTTTGCCCTGGACCGTGCAGTGTACCACCTGGCCCCACTGTGGGGTGCGGATCGCTGGCGCGCGCTGGCCCTACTATCTGGATCCTATGTCACCCTGGTGTTCTACACCAGGACCTTCTCCAATGCCATCGAGGGGCTGCTCTTCACATGGCTGCTGGTGCTGGTATCCCCTCATGTGGCGTGGAGCCCCAGGAAACCTGCCCCGGGTCCATGGTGGCACAGCTGGCTTCTTGGGGCCGTAGTGGCTGCTGGCTTCTTCAACCGACCCACGTTCCTGGCCTTTGCTCTGGTCCCCCTCCTCCTCTGGGGCCTGCGTGGAGCGCGGGATCCCAGTTTCAAGTCCCTGGCCTGGGAGGCCCTGGCACTACTCCCTGGGGCGGCTCTCGCCGCAGGGGGCTTTGTGGCGGTGGACAGTTGGTACTTCTCTAGCCTCTCTAGGTCTAGCAGCCTTGTTCTCACACCTGCCAACTTCCTGCGCTACAACCTAGATCCCCAAAACCTTGCCAGGCATGGCACACATGCGCGACTCACTCACCTGGCCTTCAATGGTTTCCTGCTCTTTGGGGTGCTGCACGCCCAGGCACTGCAGGCTGCATGGCAGCAGCTGCAAGTGGGCCTCCGGACGTGGGCACAGACAGGCCTCGTGAGGGTGCAGGGTGCCCGGAAGCTGCTGTCCAACCCACGGGCATCCCTCCTCCTCCTCTACTTCATGCCCCTGGCCCTGCTGTCTGTCTTCACCCACCAGGAGGCTCGGTTCCTGATCCCCCTCCTCATCCCCCTAGTCCTGCTTTGCAGCCCACGGACCCACCCTGTGCCCTGGAAGGGCACCCTGGTCCTCTTCAATGCCCTTGGTGCCCTCTTCTTTGGCTGCCTGCATCAGGGAGGACTAGTACCCAGCCTGCGGGTCCTGGAGCAGGTGGTCCATGCCCCTCTGCGCCCGGGCCTGCCAACCCACTACACGCTCCTCTTTGCTCACACCTACATGCCCCCCCAGCACCTCCTGCACCTCCCAGGCCTCGGGTCACCAGTGGAGGTGGTGGACATGGGTGGGGCCGAGGACTGGGTCCTGTGCCAAGCCGTGAAGAACTTCACCGGACAGCCAGCTTGCCAGGTGGCCGGCGGGCCATGGATCTGCCGCCTCTTTGTGGTGATGCCTGGAACCACCAGGCATGTTGTGGAAAAGTGCAGCTTCCCCCTTAAGAAAGAGACGCTCGTGTTTCCCCACCTGACCCTGGAGGACCCGCCGGGCCTGTCCTCCCTGCTGAGCGGGGCTTGGAGGGACCACCTCAGCCTGCACATCGTGGAGCTGGAGGAGATACCTGACAGTATGACGCAGCAGTCACTGCGCAAGGCACAGCCATAGAAGGACCCTCCACCCAGGCTGGGCATGAGACAGGGCCCTGGCCCCCGCATTCCCACTGCTGCTGCTCCCAGGCATGGCCATTGGTTGTTCTGCCTTCTCGACGAGCCCACACTCTTCTCAGACACCACAGATCAGACCAGTCACAGTCCTGCCCTAAGGTCCCCAAAGAACCCTGCTGTAACCAATGGCACCTAATGTCTCTCCCTGCCCTATTGCTTCCAGCCATTGTTGTTTTAAATATATAGTAGTACCAGATTGTAGGAAAATAAAACAATAAACTGCCAATGAGACGCCTGAATGATCTCTCCTGTGATGCCGTATCTCTTGCTCTTGTAACAATCCTTTGGCTTCCTGGGGCCAATCTAGCCTTCTGGGAACCTGGGAGGGTGTGGGCGAGAACAGTGGGCTCCAATTCAGGGCACGAAGCTCTAGTTCCTGCTCTGCCACTCAGTCACTGTGAGCTAGAGAAAGCTTCACCACCTGCTCACTTCCCAGTCTGCACCCAGATCAGAGCATCTCTGACATATCTTCCAGCTAACACTGTGTCATTCTTGGGGTCCACAACGCATGTCCCCTGGCTCAACAAGCACGTTGCTCACAAACCTCTTTAACCGCAGAAGTGGGAGTTAATAATGGCACTTTGGTGTCTGCTGTCGCAGTTTGGTTTTCGCCAAAACAAGTTATCCTGGAAAATTCCTCCCCATTCTCTTCCACTCCTGTTCCTTAGAGGTCGTGAGAAACTCTCCAGCCATTTCTACCCCTTGTCCTTAAAAATCATCCTCACAGCTGGGTATAGTGGTTAAAGCCTGTAATCTCAGTCCTCTGGGAGGCTAAAGTAGAAGACTAGACGTTCAAGCCCAGCACGAGCAATTTAGCAATTTAGTGGGACCTTGCCTCAAAAATAAAAATGAAAGGTTGGGGCTGTAGCTCCATTTGAAAGCCTTAGGTTCAATCTCCAGTACCCTTCCCCTAAAAGGGTCTCCCAAAGGTTTGAGGGTGTGGCCTGATTACTGTTCAGCATGGTTGCAGTCCTGGGTTCAATCCTCAGCACCAAAAGGGGAAAAAAATTCTCAGATTAAGGAGCCCAGCTGTTCTCTCTTCTCAGTTACTCAGTGTGTGTTAGTACCTCTCTGCCCGCCCCAGTGGGAACCCTGAAGACACAATGTGCTGTCAGCATCGGTAACCAGCCTAAATGCTTTTTGGATGGTTTCAAACTTTCTGGGTTGTAGGATTAACTGTGCAGCCTCAATAGAGGTGACAGCATTTTTTGTATGCAATGGATTTCCTAACCATGATGACCACAGTCTCTCCTCCGTGGTGGACAGAAATCTCACGGCCTGGTGGTGACAGGGAAGGTGGTCCCTGGGCAGCAACGAAAATGCTGCCTGCAGAGAGCTGTGACTCAGGCCCTGAAGTCAAATGCCTGCGCTCACACCCGACTCGGCAGGATTTGGGCAACTCGAGAAGGGGCCTCCATTGCCTTTCTGAGCGTGACGGTGAACAGTGACAAGCCACAGAGAGGCAACTGGCAAGTCAGCATGAAAACAGGCCCTCAGGGTACGAACTAGTCTTACCATGGCCCTACAGCCCCGAGATCCCCAACCCACCTCGCCTGACAAGCACCACACTCACGCCCAATGCTCAGCTCACACATTTAATCAGAGACTGGCAGGGTGTCTTTCCGTCCATCTTCCCTAGAGTCGGTACCCTGTGTCCCGGTGCGGACGCCGCAGTCTCTATCAAGAGTTCGAGTCCCATCTGCAGAAGGCAGGCCCTCTCCGGCTGCGCCCACAGTCCGTGCCGTGTCTGGCATCTTCCGGGTCGTGCTCCGCACTGTGCCAGGACGTCAGCCGGCGACAATCCGGTCAGGACTCCTCAACGCCAAGGTCAGTGTCGGGCACGGAGGGGGAAACGAGCGATCTCACTAAGAGTTCGCGCCCGGGCCCCGCTGACTCCCTGGCTGCCCCGGGCGGTCGCGGAGGCCGCGGCGAAGCTCCCGGGTGAAGGCATCTCGGAATCGCGCCGCGCGGCGGCCCAGGTCGCCCGCCGGTCCCGCCGCGAGAGCCCGCAGGCGACGAGCCGCGTCCTGGCCGCGCAGCTGCGCCTGTAGCAGAGCGAACGCGGTGAGCTGAGCCGCGCGCCTGATGGGCCGCGACTCCGACAGCCGCTCCACGAGCTGCGGGCTGTGCAGCAAGGCAGCCAACAGCCGCCGGAGAACCATCCTCCTGAGAGCGCCGCGGAACCTCAAGCACGTCGCTCTGTCTTCCGACCGGCCGCGCCCGGCGACGGACCGCGTCTGCGCCCGCGCCGCGTGATGACGACACTCCCGCACGGGGATTGGGCGCGCCAATTTACCTTGACAGCCGCCTCGCGCGTTTCCGTTTCCGCCACCGCCAGAACTCCCTTTGCCGTTCGCAGAAGCTACGCGTTTTCTTCTACCTCTCAGCAGCATGTCGGGTGGCCTCCTGAAGGCGCTGCGCAGCGACTCCTACGTGGAGCTGAGCCAGTACCGGGACCAGCACTTTCGGGTAAGGCAGGCCGGGCGGCGAGAGGGTCAGCCCCTGGGCCGGAACGCTGAGGAAGGGGTTGCTTGGTCTCATTGTGTGGTCTTCTCTTCTACTATTTTCCCGAAACGCGACGTGGAGTCCCCTTGCCTGCTGGAGATGCCGGAAGGCCGTTTGAGTATCCCTGAAATCATTTCTTTCCTGGAAAGGAAATCTGAGATTAGCTTTTCCAGTCCCTTGGAGTCGATGCCTGAACTTGGTCCAGTGCAGTTCGGGCGATAGTATTGGTGCTTCAGGAACTGTGTGATGCGGAGCAGTGGCGGACCTTTCCAGTCCCTAGGGTACGCGGTGGCGCCTTGCGGACCCAGATACTGTTGATCATTCACATGATGCGTTTTGGCACTTCGAGGCTTTTTTCCTTCGGTACTGGAGGTTGAACCCAGGGCCCTCACACTGAGCTACATTCCCAGAGTGCGGGGATTGCGATCCTCCTGCCTCAGCCTCTCGGAATGTTGGGATTACGAGCGTGTGCCACCACTCCCGGCTTCCATTCTTTCTTTAGTAGGGTAATTCTACAAAATTCTGCGCTGTGAGTGAGAGACACAAAGTAGAGTCCTGTTTCGCCCTTGGGGAGGCCTCTAAGTGGAGAGGCATCTAAATGCCAAGGTCAGAATTGCTGGGTTTCAGAAGAGAGAACTATTAGTTCAGACTGTGTCACAGTGTATTCTGTGGAAAAGGAGAAGGCTGCAGATACTCGAGGTGAGGTTTTCTGTATCAGCAAAGGCATGGGTGGGACAGAATGAGGTGACACAAATTAACACTATAACGTTTACTGAGTGCTGTTGCTGAAGCCTTCTGCTGAGCGCTAGGAGAAAGGGAAGGTTCTGCACCCTAAGAGCTCAGTCCTATAGTAAGGATTGTAAATGGAAGCAAACAATCAAAACCCAAAGCAGAAATCATAGGAGGAAAGGGAGGGGTTGTGAAGATTTAGAAAAGGGGTAAAATCCCCTTGTGACTGAGAAGGGGGCACATATAGAAGAGGTGGGAGTGGAGAATGTGTAAAATGTGTTAGTGGGGTAGGAAAGGAAATTTTGATTGAAGCCAAAGTATAGTGCTTAAATTCAGTAAACAGGTTTTTTTGGTCCTGTTTTGTTTTGTTTTGAGGCAGGGTCTCACTATGTAGTTCAGGTTGGCCTTGAACTCACTGTGTACTCCAGGCTGGCTTTAAACTCACAGCAGTCCTCCTGTGTCAGCCTCTTGAGTGATGAGATTACAGACACGTGGCACCACACCCAGCTCAGTCAATTTTTTTTTTTTAAAGGAGGAAAGGTTTATTTAGCTCACGGCTGGTTTCAATTCATAACCAGATGGCTAGGTGTGGTGTCGCATGCCTGTGATCCCAGCATGGCAAGAGGTTGAGGCAGGAGGATCACCATGAATTCGAGGCCAGCCTTACATAGCAAGACTGTGTCTCAAAAAAAAAATAATAATAATAATAACCAGCTGGCTCCAAGGCAGGACAGCATGGCAAACAGGCATCTCCGAGAAGAAATAGTTCATGGTGGGCAGAAGATAGCAACGCAAACAAGCAGCAAGTCCAAGCAGTCAGCAGTTTTTGAATGCTACTGTGTGCCAGGCATGATTTTAACTTCTGCCACTTCTACTGTTGAGAATTAAATGAGCCAGCATACATCTGAGTCCCTGACCTGCAGTCCCTTGAGTTTTCCCCAGGGGCAGACATAATTACTGTATCCGTTTCTTACATATGAGAGCTGTGTGTGTTCATGCTTTTTAAGCCATAACTTGGAGCATGCCCTTTGTACCATCCTATCTGTCCTACCTGCTTTTTTCACTTCACATTCCATCTTGGAGATGTTTCATATCACTGCATATGGTGGTACATGATGCATAGTTTTATATTTATAAATATGTAGTCCATTTCCTTTTGATGTTTGTCTGTTTCTCTACCACTGAGTGTGATCACAGGTCACCTGTTACTCTGTATTGTGCTGCAGCATCCAGAGACAATGTGCTGCAGCATCCAGAGACAATGCAGTCAGTCTGAGCGCAAAGGAGACACATGGAGGGCGTCTCAGGTGCCCTGTGGGACTGTGGATGTTCTAGGCTGCTCCAAGCTGGAAAGCCATCATAGGGTTAATGTCAGAGCCCTCCCCAGTCAGAGAGGGACCTGAAAACAGGTCACCTGATTGGCCTTCTGTTTAACATTTGTCCTCCCTGGGGTGTGAAGACACCTAAAATGTCATGTCTAAACAGAGCGTGGTGGTACATGCCTGTAATCCCTGTAAGCAGGAAGATCACAAGTTAGAGCCCCACCTGGGTAATTTTACAAGATCTGTCTCAAAATTTACAAGGAAGATGTGGCTCCGGACAAAGGATCTAGGTTCAGTCCCCAGGACCACAAGAAATGAACAGATAATAACAAGCCACCTTGTGCCCACAGATGATCAGATACATTGGCTGAAGCCAAGTTACACTCTTGTCCCTGGCTTTATCCTGTCTTCCAAATTAGGACGCCCATTAAGGACGTGAGATCTCTTTTATTTTTTGTAATCACAACTTTCCCTTACACTCAGAAAAATACACAAGCATGTAAATCATCTGTTACTGCTTTGGACAGCTTCAATTGAGGGGTTATGCTGTGCTGGAGATCTTATTTCACTACAGAGGATGAAAGACCTTGTTAAAAGGCCTAGAATTTAAACTTGGGCCCTTAGAGAAGGATCCAGTACTGAGGACATGGAGTATGCAGAAAAGGGCGTGCCACTTGTGTGGCAGCAGTCTAGTGCAGGAGAGGATTTTGCATAGTGTGTGAACACTGTATTTGTGTGCATGCGTGCGTGAGTGACTAGAGATTGAACCCAGGCCCCCTCGTTCCGGGCAAGTGCTGAACCACTGAGCTACATCTTTTTTTTTTTTTTTTGGTGCTGGGGATCGAACTCAGGGCCTTATGCTTGCAAAGCAAGCACTCTAACCACTGAGCTAAAATCCCCAGCCCCCCCAACCCTTTTCATTTGGAGACAGGATCTCACTGCATTGCCTAGCCTTGGCTTGAACTTGCAAACCCCCTGCCTCAGCCTTCCAAGTAACTGGGATAAGGACGTGCACCACTTTGTCCTGCAACATTCCCTTTTTTAGGCAAGGGATTTCCGGTGGATTGGGATAAGAGAATTTGATTTCCAAATCAGAGTTAATTTTTTTTTAATCACACTTAGGAATATTATTTAAGCAAGGGTTCTTTTTTGTTTTTTGTTTTTTCTGAGATGGTGTTGCTATGTAGCCAAGGCTAGGCAGGAACTCAGCGATCCTCCTGCCTCAGCCTCCCAAAAGTGCTGGGATTACAGGCATGCACCACCATGCCCATCATTAAGCAAGGCCCTTTTTAAATTGCAAAGTTAACTTTGTCTCTATTTGAACTTCTAGGGTGACAATGAAGAACAAGAAAAATTACTGAAGAAAAGCTGTACATTGTATGTCGGAAATCTTTCCTTTTACACAACTGAAGAACAAATTTACGAACTCTTCAGCAAGAGTGGTGACATAAAGAAGATCATTATGGGTTTGGATAAAATGAAGAAAACAGCCTGTGGCTTCTGCTTTGTGGAGTATCCTTTCCGAGTGTGTCATGTAGCTGCTGAGCCAGGTAGAGCACAGAGTGATTGGTTGCCTGTTTTTCAACAATGAGGATAATATTGGTTTATTGATGTCTGGTCACTGCCTCTTCCTATGTGCCCACACCCTAGTGTCACTTAAAGCTGGTAATAGCTATATTTTGTCTGAAATTCATGTTTTGCTCAAGATTGATCCTTTAAGAAAATGACAAGTATATATACCTTTAGTAGCTGGCGTGGTGGCGCACACGTATAATTCCAGCACTCGGGAGGCTGAGGCAGGAAGATTGCTGAGAGTTTGAGGCCAACCTGGGCTACATAGTGAGCTGAAGTCCAGCCTGAACTACATGGCAAGACCATTTCAAAGAAAATAAAAACAAAAGAGAATATATACTTTTGGGCTGGGGGTGTAGCTAAACAGACCACTTGCTTACTGTGTGTGAGGTCTGGGGTTTGATGTCCAGCACCCAAAAAACAACTGTGTTCAGTGTTAAACAAGAGCTTTGGAGATTGGGGATTTGGTTGGGAATAGGTTGGGGATTTGGCTCAGCGGTAGAGCACTTGCCTAGCAAGTGCGAGGCCCTGAGTTCTATCCCCAGCACCTCACCCCTCCAGAAAAGAGCCCATTGAGGATTGGGAACGTAAAATCTCCCTGTGACTCCGAGCCCCTTATTTCCTTCCCAAAGTTAACAGTGCCTTAGTCTTTTCAGAAATAACCCTATGGATGTGTGGTATTGTTTTTCCTTAACCTATCTTGGAGATTTTTTTCCTATCAGCACATGTAGGTCTTCCTATTTTTTAAAATACTGTCGTCTATTATGCAAGTGTATGCACACTGATTTTATAGATAAAAACCAAAACCATATGTGTGTATATATATGGATTTTTAGGGTACTGGGGACTGAACCCAGGGCTTTCACACAAGTTACATCCAGCCCTTTTTACTTTTGGAGAAGGGGTCTCCCTAAGTCACTAAATTGCACAGGTTAGGCTCAGATATGCAGTTCTCTTGCCCCAGCCTTGAAGAGTGGTACGCCACCACTCCTGGCTCAGAAAGCTCACAGGGACAGGGACGTGGACAATGAGAAACCAAAAGGTGCCATCTAATAGATGAGGGCCTCTGAGAAGCAGTGTCCGTTTGCCTTTTAGGTCCAAAGTCAGTACTTGGGATGGCTACAGCTGGCTTTCTTTTTTTTGGAGGGGGGAGTAGTTTAACTAGAAATTGAACCCAAGGACTTTCCACTAACCTGTATCCCTGGCCCTTTTATATTTAGAGACATGGTGTCACAAAGTTGCCGGGACTGGGCTCAAACTTGGATCATCCTGCCTCAGCCTCCCATAGTGCTGGTATTACAGATGTGCATAATCTTCTGCTAGCTGTTTGTTTGCCCTTCTAACATTCATTTAATTTATTAAAAAAAAAACCCCACTACTGAAAGCCTACTATGTGCCAGGCATCTAGGTGCTGGATACTAGAATTTCACCAAGTATTTTTCTACGTGTAAGCATGAGAAAAAATCTAATCAGCATTTTCCAAAGCCAGCTGCTAATTAGAATTGCTTATAGGTTTTTAAAAATACCATCTCAGCTCGACGTGGTGGCGCGTGCTTGTAGTCCCAGCACTTGGGAGGCTGGGGCAAGAGGATTGCCATTGAGTTCGAGGCCAGCCTGAACTACAAAGCAAGACCCTGTCTCCAAAAAAAAAAAAAAAAAAAAAAAAAATCATCTCAGGTAGACTAGTAGATTTGGGGACTACTAACCTGGGCAGTTATGGCTGCTCCTGAATATATAGTGCCCATTTTGTCAGCTTCTTGGATAAGAAGTGCATAGTTCATGTTCTAAGCCTAAACCTATTTCATGTTTTGCAAGTCAAAATATGGGGACAGCAGGGCATCTAGCTCATAGTATTGATCATCTAGCACACACAAGGCCCTAGTTTCAGTCCCTGGCATTGAAAAAAGAAAGGGGAGTGGGACTAAATAAGTGTGAGCAAAGGTGTCCAGGAAAACCTAAGCAGGGTACCTGGAAAAGTGAGCTTTTCCTGTGCTGAGTGCTTATGCAGGCTGACTTGTCTGGAACGCTGTCTGGTTGTGTTAGGTTTTGTGGTTTTTCTTTTTTGCTTATTTATTGGATCAAACTACTTTTTTGGGGGTGGGGAGTGCTGGGGATCAAACTCAGGGCCTTGCACTTGCTAGGCAAACCTTCTACCACTGAGCTAAATCCTCAACCCCCAAACTACCTCTTTACAGTTCAACTTCATTTAGCTGTTGCCTCTTGTTTCCAAACATCTGGAGCAATGCTAGTGTTCCTTAATGCTAACACTAAGATACTACTCACGAGCAGATGCAGAAAATGCCATGCGTTTCATAAATGGCACTCGTCTGGATGACAGGATCATCCGCACAGACTGGGATGCAGGCTTCAAGGAGGGCAGGCAGTACGGGCGTGGGCGATCTGGAGGCCAGGTATGCAGGGTCTCTGGGCTGAGCCTGTCCCTGGGATTCCAGGCGCAGCGGGCAGTTTTGTCAGTTTGTACTTACTTGTTAACTTTCGCCTACAACCCTGGTGAAAATCACTCACTGGTTTGATAAACTGTGTTTGAAACTTGAGATGGTATATCATGCACATTTCTATATAGAACTGTTACTGAGTTTCTGCTGAAGCTAGGTGTTGGCCACCTGCAAGTGTTTAGAACAAAAGCAAAATGCACTGGAATGACTTTTAAAATAAAGAGCCTGCTGTGTATGTCCTGTTGGAACGCTCACCTGGCCCATGAGGACATTCAGCTCTGTGGTGTGGTGTGGGAGGCATATTCATTACACCTGTCTCTATGCTACAGCTTTGTGTTCTTTCCAATTAAGGTTCGCGATGAGTATCGGCAGGACTATGACGCTGGAAGAGGGGGCTATGGAAAACTGGCACAAAAGCAGTGAATGGCGAGAGCCCCGTCAGTGCAGAATTCTCTCCTTCGGACTGCTGAAAGTCACCAGAATCATTTTCTGTTACCAGATCAAAAACTGTTCTTTGTGGCTGGGAACGGAGTTTAGTGGTAGAGCAGAAAGGAATGTGTTCCTCGGCGGCAGATTCAGTCTATGATGTCAATAAAAAATGCCACACTTCTAGGAAAACTAGGAAAATGTAAAAATTTATATTCTGATGTCCAGGTCTAAGGCTCATGATCTACACTGGGAATGTTTCTTTTTTAAATTTGAAGTTTGCGTGATGTAAAGTTCTTTACGATAAATGGTGTTTTGCTGTGTTGTATAGCTTTGTTCTAAATTAGGAAGAGGTGTCTTGACAACTGGATTTGTTTTCTATGTTGAATTCTAATCTCTGAAGGCAAACTCGGACCTTCCTAAATACTTGGCACAAAAGCCTGAGGTCTCAGAGGACCCTCCCCACTTCTGTGGTTTACTTTCAGGAAACCAGGTGCAGGACTTGAGTTCAGCTAAATACATTTTTCAAAAGATATAATGTTGGGTTGGGGATTTAGCTCAAGTGGTAGAGAGCGCTTGCCCAGCGAGCACAAGGCCCTGAGCTCGATCCCCAGCACCCAAGAAGAAAAAAGGATGTAATGTTTTGCCTAAAACTAAAGAAAAGCAAGTCTAAAATGGAGACCCTCAAAGAATTTATTTTGCATTTGAAAGCAAGAGATGATTTCTTATGATTTTCCCTAATTAGAAAAAACAAAATGATTTCATCTAGCAACAGTATCTTCTAATGTCCAATAGTATGTGAAGGTTGTGGCCAGAGTACTCTACTGTGAACATCTTTCATGTTAGAAAAAGTGTGGATTTTCTCATCACTTTTAAACTGCTTATTGGAATTTGTGGGGGAAGGATGCTGGGGACTTGGCCTTGCGCTTGCCAGGCAAGCACTCTAACTACTGAGCTAAATCTCCAGCCCCTGGAATTTTTAAAACAGCTGTTAACAGTTGTGAAGCAGGAAGAAACCATTTACATTTAATGAGGATACACTTTTCATTTGTAAGCATTTGTTTTTACACTGTAATTTGAACTAATGTAATTGATATTCTTCTGTAGTAAAACAGAAACTCAGATTTCTAAAGGCCTTAAAAACCAAAGGTATTGGTTCTTAAATTGTCTTTTGTAACAGATTACAATAAAGTTGGACCAATTTATTGTCCCTGTTGTCCTGCCTGTTTCCTCACCTATAAGTCCTTCAGCTCCTTTATATTCATGATTGTAAGTGAATCTGGGGGGCGATCTATGAATAATGTGCAGAATTTACATGTCTATTTCAATCTGACATTCACCACAGTTATGGCTTCACATGAAGAAAGAACATGGATGTTCTAAGATGCACTAAGCAACTATTCATGGAAGAATAGTTTAATTTTCCAGAAATCATATGCTGTAGATGGTTGGAGAGGAAGGAAACTGAAGCTGAATTAAGGGGACCTGATGTCTCTTGGGCTTAAGGATGCTAAACATGACCCTTTTCATTGCACCCTCATCCCTGTTTCTCTCAGGAGCAGGATCTGACCTCACTCTCACTTTAATCAAAGTGAGAACGTAAGTGTGTGATTAGCTAAGACGGGAATGTCAGAGTGGATGAAGCATCAGATCTAGCCAGATGGGATCGGTAGAATTACTAGGTTCTGAAATACTAGCTAAAGTATAAAACTTGAGACGACCAAGAGTCTTGCCACCCAGTATGGTTGCCACTCACTACCTGTGGGTATTTAAGAAAAACTAAACATACAATTTGGCAGCCACACTAACCACAATTTGGAGTGCTCAACAGACACACAGGGCCAGTGGCTTTTGTAGTGAATGCAAGTGCAGAACATTTCTGTCATCTCAGAAAATTCTGTCAGACACAGATGCTCTACTGGCCGGTTGCTTAGTCCCTGTATGGTCACTGTTCTAAATGAGCCGCCTCTGTGACTGTTAGTATCGGGAAAGCACACCACTCACCAAACAATCCGTGGTATTCAACACAAGAGAACACAAGTTTATAAAGGCATTTAGTTTATTCTTCAAAAAAATACTTTGCTAGAAGGGTTGAGTACTGTAATTTTACATGATCATAATCTTTAAATAAATTCTTTTTTTGACCAACAAGTACCATTTAAGTGAACAACTTGTCTAGGTCTGTTTTTGTAACACCCAAATACAATTAGCACTTCTCAATGGTATTCCCTGGGTCATATCTACAGGCCAGAAGGCAGTGCCTAGCACAGAATGAAGCATGGGCTTTATGACAGCTGATTAACTTGGTTTCTTAACATGATTACACAGAGCAGGGAACTGGTTTTTGTCATTCTATTAATTCATTGTTTCTCGCCCAAAGGGTCATGACCCACCCGGACGCCCCAGTTACTCCTACTCCAGGGAAGCAGTGAACCTCAAGTGTATAGAAGGGCAACTCAGATCAGGCAAGTGCTGGCTGTGTCCCAGTTAGGTCTGTTATTTTGTTCCAGCTATAAATTCAAAATAACCATGTTACTCCTACTCAATGCTAAGTAGAAAATACAATGCCAAGCTGAAAATGTGATGGAAGTATGACAACAGCTGCTTTTGTTCCTTTAAGGAGGCTAACTCAAAGTTGATTCTCTATGATTCTTGAGAAAACTAAAAGATGAATTAATCTACATTCACTGCTATAGATTTAACAAAAGCAAAGACCACTGGAAAGCAGCAGCTATAGTCTGCTAAGGCCATACCCTGGGCAGCTTGCTGAAAGCTCGTCACAAGCAGCTTTAATCTGTGCGCGGCCTGCTCGACCCCACAGGTGCGCAGGCACACAGTCTGCTTCCTTGGTGGGCACCCAGAGTTCATTCAGGGTCAAGTTACCGACGGGAACGCAGTGCTTCGCTCCGCTCACCAACCGCCCAGAGTATATTTCAAAGTGCCTTTGTTACAGGGAAGCAATTGCTGCAAACATCGAGACAAGACTTTCCAGTCTAGGACTTGAGCTAAACAAAGGACTCTGCCTAATCACAAGGAGGGAAAAGCAACTGTGTGCCAAACCAAGTTTCACGATGACAGAAACTTTTTTTTTAAGAAAACAGAGCAGCCACCATTTAGGCTAATTATGCAGGGCATGAGGAGCTTGGACAGCTCACGGTGATTTCCAAGCAGTCTCCAAGCTCATCCCTGCGCCTCTGTACTGGGTGAGGCCCAGTTCTCTGGTGGTAACCCGGGCTCTGGCATTAGGGTTTTTTCAGGAGGGCAGGGGACGTGGCTCCAAGTTAGAGCACTTGCCTGGCTCTTGGGAGCCCTGGGTTCAATCCCCAACACCACTAAAAAAACAACAAACACAGCTTCTTGCAGAAACAACCCTTCCTGACTCCTCTGCATGACGGGTCTGTCCTGGGAAGTGGTACATACACCCTCACACTGAAGGAAAAGACACTTTGAATCAATAGCCTCATTACTGGCTTTGACTCAGGTACTTTTAAGAAAAGGTAAATGTCTTGCATACAAATTCTGAACAATCTCATATTTGCATAATTATGTCTGAAAACTTTTAAGAAGAGACTTGTCATCTTTCCTAACAGTGACAGAACCTTACCTGTAGCAGCGTAAAACGCCTCTGCTCCCAGGTTTTTAAGGACCTGGCGCACAATAAGAAATCCTGCCCTGGCCATAGGCTGAGGAGCTGCGCTGCTGGTGTTGGGAGCCCAGTCTGATTCAATTCTCAGTTGCAGCCAGGCAGCCTGGTCTCTACCAGGCCCGTGGCCAAGGTACACTTCTTGTTTGTTTAGCACTCCAAACCTACCCAGGCATAAGTTCAAGTGTCTTCTGCTATTTGCTTGGTCTTTTTCTGTATAAGCTTCTCAGTTTCTTACATTTACATTTTCCTCCCCCAGATCAGAACAGGTAATTGGGTAAGTTTAACAGGTATCTTTCCTTACTTCCTTTCCTTTCAAATATGTCACAAAAGGCCAGATTAAAGGTGGAAAATCCATTACTTTCATCCTAACACAGCTAAGTGTAAGGATGGCCCACTATGGCCTGGCCCAAAAGATGAATTTCATTAGAAAGGAGAAAGCAATCCCTGTGCTAGAGTGTCAGGACTGGACCGGCAGAAGCCACACAAGCCCTGCATGTCACTGAGGTCACTAGTGGGGGGGGGCACACTTCTAAGACATCTCCCAGGGAACCAACTGTCTCACTTTTGTTTCTCCCTGCCCACCTGCAAAAGACCTGGTCAGACTGCAATTCTGAATGTTTATATTTCAGAGACAGAAATGTAAGTTTTAATTTCTTCCACATGGAAGGCCACATAAGGGAAGTGACAACTTGTAGATTACCTCCAGAAAGGCTGAATTCTTATTTGTTTGACCACTAGTCTGATGGCTGCTAAATTTTTTTTCACAAGTCAAAAACAAAAATCCAGGGAATTCAATATCCCAACAAAGACCCTTCAGGCCATGAACTGTAATTCTCAAGACCAAGACTAAAATCTCATTTGTTAAGATAACTGGCACCAAGGACGCTGCTTTCTGCTCAGACCTTGACCCTCCCCAAAGCAGGCGCCGCGCTGCCAGGACCTCGGTGAGCGGACAGCTGCCCATCCACGGCCACTCCCACTCAGGGAGGGAAGGCAGCTGAGGTGCTGCTGGCCAAGCGTACAGGACTGGCTCTGTCCACACCATTCCTCACTCTCCCCCAAGAAGCACCTACTACTCTGAGTTATGCTGTATCAAAAACATCTTGCATCTTTAGATTCTGGAATTAAAATTTAAACCTGTATTCAGTTCACGTCTAAGTTTCAAAAGCTGCACCATATCTACTAGGCTTTTAATACTCTTCACTGCATGCTCTGTCTACATGCATGCGTTTGGATAATAAATATTAAATATGGGAGGGACGTGCGGAATCCACAAAATTAAAAATGAAACCAAAATGAACATTAAAAAAAGTACATGGTAGCTGGAGAAATGAGTAAGGGCAAAAATAAATTTGAGGTAACAATAGTGGCCCAGAACCACTGATCTGAAATATCTGTAAAAATCCAAATAAGTGGAGATTCAAGTAACAAACCACCTGCTCCAACTTGGTCAGACTTTGCGAGTCCTCGCAAGCTTCACTCCAGGAGCCGGCACTCACACAGCTCCTTGTAGATCCGCTTGCGCACACGTGGCATGTCTTCTTGCGAAAACTGGAAAGGCTGCTCCAAGGCGAGGCACTTGCAGTACTGCGAAGGTTCAGAAACACAAAAGTGGCCTGTGGGGTCATGCAGCAGCCAATGTCATTGGCGGACCCCACAGGCTTTGCAGCATCACGGGGTCTGTGCACACTTGTATTCGCCTCCAGACTATAGTGAGCTCTGGGGGCACCACCCTCCCTTGCTCCTTCCAGGCCGCACTGTGGAAAACGGCAACTGGGAAGAGGTTCGCGACTCAGGAGAGTGCACCCTGCTGCTGACAACGCAGCTGGAGCTGGCGTGAATTTGTTCACAAACCCCATTCGTGAGATCTATGAATGAACTTATCCTTCCAGGTCTTTGTGAATTGCTAAATTCATAGATCATAAATGTATGTATAACTGAAATATTCCATAGCTCCTGTAGACCTACAAGGGGACCCTCAGCATGACATGATGTTTTTTGAATATGGCACTTATTTAAAATCTCATTATGCAAAGACCTTCAGGTTGTCTGCAGATGGTTTTTTTAAAAAGTTAATTCTGCCAATGCCAAGGGCCTGTGGCACAGATCTAAAGTCCTTCTCCAGCGTGGTTTGTGAATGGCCTGAGAAGACCCAGATGGTACTCATTGCTCATCCTTGGCCCAGGGAATGGGTTCTTCCTAAGGAGGACCTCAGGAAGGGCAGGACTGCGCGTCAGCAACAAGGGTGGGCAGTGGAAGGCAAACATTCTGCCGCTGGGGCCTGGTATCAGGTGCGCACACAGGGACCACCACCTCTCCCCCTGAACCCAATAAACAATGCACACATTGTAAGTCCTGAGAAAACCACTTTACCTGGAGCACAAAGACTCCACAGTCACTGTCATTTTTCTGTTGTGGAATACACTGAGGGGGAAAAAAAATGGCCATTAAAATAAGATCAAATACTGCTCTTAAATTGCTGTTGTTGTGTGTGTGTGGTGCTGGAGATCACACCCAAGGACCTCACACATGCTGCGTAAGTGCTCTACTACCAAGCTATACCCCCGTCCTTTCTGCACAAATGAACAAGAGACCAGAAACTTGTCTATCGAGGATAAGTGGTATATACTTCTGGTATCCTTTTTCTTTTTTGCAGTACTGGAGACTGAACCCAGGGGCTGTGCACTGAGCTGCATCCCTGTACTTTTTTTTTTTTTTGGAGACAAGGTCTCAATATGTAGTTCAGGCTGGCCTTGAATTCACTATGTAGCCCCCAGGCTGGCCTCGAACTCACAGTGATCCCCCTGCCTCAGTCTCCATGTGCCAGAATTACAGGCATGGGCCACCACACTCAGCCCTACACCTTTTTTAAAATTTTGAAGCAGGGTCCCAACAAAGTCCCTAAATTGTCCAGCTTGCGCTCAAACTTGCCATCCTCCTGCCTCAGCCTCCCAGGGTGCTGGGGTCAAAGGTGTGTACCAGCACATCTAGTAATTTAAGCATGTGATTTTATGGAGGCATCTGGCCACATGAAAAGGGCTATCAAGTGCCAACCACATTTTATATGTTATAGAACATTTTGCCTAAATATGAGAAACGGTAAATCAAATTTTAAAAAGCCTATTTTTAAAAACATTTGGATAGTTAGTTTTGCTATCAATTCACTGACAATGGAATCAAAATGGAACTGTAGACCACAGATCATATGCCTGACTCTGAACGCTAAGAGAATACAACTCTGCTAGGCAGCTTTTACCCTCATACCACAGGTATTATACAACACTGCCCTGCTCTTTGCAAGAAATCATGAAGGCAAGGCGTGGTGGCACATGGCTATAATCCCAGCACTAAGGAGGCTGAGGCAGGAGAATCGACATGAATTCGAGGCCAGCTTGGACTACATGCTGAGATCTTGTCTCAAAAAAATAATCATGAACGCAAACTATGTTTCCAAAAGAAACAGATACTGTATTCTGCCTAAAATGAGACTATGAAAGATCCTGGCTAAATTTAGAATATGTACCTAGATAGTCTAGTTGGGTAAATTCAGAAAATTTGTAAGTTCAATTCTGGCTTGAACTAGTATAGTACACTATTAGAAACATAAAAGTTTAGATTTTAAAATTTAGTCTTGGATGAATAAATTAGTATGTCAGGATAAACTAATCTTGTTCGTCTGGGTTTGGGTTAAAGGTCTGTTCCAGGACTCTGCCTATACTGTGTTCAAGGACCTGCCTCCATCAATACTTCTGATGTCCTTGGGGAAAGATCACACCTCAGCTTCAATTTTTCTCACCTATGAAATAAAGGTGCTGCTCACCCTAAATGGCCACTCCCTCCCAGGTTATAAGGATCAAGGATCAAATGGAATCGAACAGTTATTTTAGCATTTCTCGAGTCTATCTGGGTCATATGGAAATAAGAGCCACAGGGCAGGAGGGAGAAGCCAAGCTACAAACGAATTTGTTTTGCACTCTGTAGCGGCAGCCCCAGGGAGGAAAAGGCTGAAGTGTCTGCTCCCGGCGCCAGAGAGCAAACACTCAGCAGGATTACTCTGAGCCGCTCTGGGGAGCCCCAAGTTCATCTTGGCCACTGTCACCAGCCCTCAGTCCCTGCCCGTGGACTGCTCCCTCCCTGGACATCCCGAGCCCCGTCTGCCTCAGACTCACCTTCGTAACAGCAGTCTGCCAACCCTGAAGAAATTCAGGCCTGTTTTTCTCTCTGGCTTCAGTCAGCAAATACTTTCTTATATTCTGGTTAAAAAGAAACCACAACACAGATGCTCTGTTCCATCAGCTGGTGAAAAATGCAACCTGCCCACAGCAGACAGAAGCAGAGGAGGTGGCTGGGGCCACAAGCACAGGGCAGAGTGTGTGTTAAAGACTTAAAGCCAGAACTTTATTCTTGAGCTTCCATTTCATATGGTTAAGGAAGACTCAGACCTTTTGCATTCAAGGTATGAAAACTCAGACTGTGGACACCGCTGTGTGACTTAGCACATTCTATGAGCTGGTCAGTCACCCTTTCTAGCAGTAAGTCAACTTACATGCTGGCAAAACAAAAATGAATGATGAATCACTGCCAATGCTCAACACAGCAGAAATCATCAGTAACTAAAACTAAGTGAAAAGCTCTCCAGGTGCAGACAGGCTCCTTATCTTTGTTTTTGTTGAGTTTTGTTTTTTTGTTTTTTTTTTTTGAGACAGGGTCTCACTGTGTAGTTCAGGTTGGCTTTGAACTCACTATATAGCCCAAGTTGGTCTCAAACTCATGCCAATTCTCCTACCTCAGCCTCCCAAGGGCTGGGATTACAGACATGTACCACCACGCCCAGCTAGGTTCCTTATTTTTGAAGGCAGCAGGAAAAGTGACATTTGGTTTTAGAAAGTTATTTCAGGGGCTGGGGATTTAGCTCAGGTGGTAGAGCGCTTGCCTAGTAAGCACAAGGCCCTGAGTTCGATCCCCAGCACCCCCCACCCCCAAAAAAGAAAGTTATTTCAGCTCATCCTGAACACTGGACACATTCAGGCCCACTGTGAAAATCTCTACCATGATGAAGCCTGCGGGAGTTTCAAACTGTTCCTTTGCCCTCAACTTCTATCTGTCCATATTTCTCTCTATATCAGAGGGGACATCAGGGGTTACATGAATCAAGTGACACTCCCCCAGTCGAAGGTGGAGTATAATAAGCTACTTCTTTGGAAGAGAAACAATTTGGTGAAAGGAATTATTTTTGCAGGGGGTAGTACTGGAGAGTGAACACAGGATCTTCACCCTGAGCCACATCTGCACCTCTTTTATTTTTTTGAGACAAGGTCTCATTAAGTCAAGTTGCCCAGACTGAATTCAAACTCACCCACAGTCCTGACATTTAGAAGTTTTAAATTATGAAATGGTCAATTTTATCTCACTGCTCCTTGTACTGGAGGATAGTAACAAAACCTTCCTTACTCAGAAAACACAACATCTTCTGTATTTTTTTTTTTTTTTTTTTTTGGTGCTGGGGATCGAACTCAGGGCCTTCTGCTTGCAAGGCAAGCACTGTAACCACTGAGCTAAATCCCAAGCTGTACTTTATTCAAAATACTTAGCCAGGCGTGGTGGTGCATGCCTGTAATGCCAGCACTTGGGAGGCTGAGGCAGGAGTATCATGCCAAGTCCAAGATCAGCCTGGGCTACACAGCAAGACCCTGTCTAGAAAAAACAAAAATATCATTTGGGCCAGGGATGTAGCTCAGTGGCACAGCACCTGCCTGGCAAGCATGAGGCCCTGCATTGAATTCCTGGTACCAAAAAAGGAAAAAGTTAAAAAAATGAAGACCAAAAAGAGACTCTTAAAAAAACAAAAACAAGCAAAAAAAAAAAAATAGTAATTTTGTATTTAGATCTTTCTTATATGTGAAATGTTTTATAAATAGTATCAAGGGTTTTTTGTTTTGTTTTGAGACGGGGTCTTGCTATGCCAGGCTGGCCTCGAGCACACAGCAATCCTCAGCCTTCTGACTGCTGCGATTACAGACATGTGCCACCACACCTGGCTCTAAATAGCCTATCTCTTCCCAACTAAATTCTCATTCATACATGAGTTGTTTCTGGAGCCTTTATGCTATTTCACCAATTTATTAGTCTATTCCAAAACCAATATAGACACAGTTTTAATTACTCAAAAAAAATTATAACATAGTTTGATAACTAGCATAACTATGCTTTCCCAGGTCTAGCTCGAAACTGTTTTGGCTGTTCATGAACATGAATTCTGCAATATGAATTCTGGGAGCTAGTCAAGTTCCATATCAAATTCTGTTGGGAAACTGATTAGAATGAAAACTGGTATGAATTAGTTTGAACAGAACTGATCTCTTACCAGTATTTAGTCTGCCTATCTTACCAGCTATTCAGATTTCCTTTAAATATTTAAATAACGCTTTACAGTTTTTACCATAAAGGATTTCCACAGTTCTTGCTAGGGGATATGTCTGGGTAAGTTTATGCTTTGTTGCTTTTGTAAATGGAATCTCATGTTTGCAGTTAGATCTTGTAGCTGGTTCTTGATTGTGCAGGAAAAACCAGGAAAGATTTTTCTGGCTTTTGCATTTCACCATCTTGTTGAACTAATATAAATCTTAGCCGAACTCTAATATTGTGCCAGCTGATTTTCTTTGGTTATGATTTATTCTACTTATTTTTTGAAGATGCAAGCCAATCTTAGCTGTGAGAGAAACCAAGGAAAACAGTCTCTATCCATATTCAAGAAACAGTTAAAAGAAAAAAGAAACAGTTTACAGGAAATACACCAAAAAATACTGACAAAAATCATACAGGACATCTACGTACTTCCGAGGAGATCTGGATCTTGGACACCACCTTTCCCCATGTGGAGAGTCCTTTTCTCTGGCCCTAGTTCAGAGCACTCTTAGCACAGAAACTGTTCCTCTACTTCTCTGACTTCTGCTGCTCTATCACAGCTAAGATGGGACCTTCCCAATCACAAGACAAACGAGAAGACAGACAGGATTTTAACTTACCTCTACACAAAATTTAAAATGAATGCCTTGTGAATCATAAAATGAAATAATTCGATTAGAGAGTGTCACTGTAATCAGAGACCAGTGGACTTCCAGGTGAATAGGAATCAACAGAAGACTCTTTTTAAATAAATCCACCTGATGAAGAAAAAAGAAACACAGTTATTATCATGGAATAAGCAGTGAATGGCAGTTTCTGCTGGCAGACCTCTGACCTGCCCAAGACCATAAAAACTGAGAAGCACTGAGCCAGAACCTGCACCCACGTCATACTCTAAAGTCCATACTTGTAACTAGTAGGCTGTAATATACAACAAAAACAAAAATGAAGATATGGAAAGTACTATTTTTCATTTAACCTACTGAGCTGTGTTGATCAACTGTCCAGTACAACTTGGTCCCTTGTTTTTAAACTTACCTAATTTACTTGGGCATATTCTGACCTAGACCCCATTCTTCTCTAGCAAGAAACCACACTATTAAAAAATAGCAAAATGTCTACTCTTCCATCTTTCTACGGAGTAGGAATTAAGCTCAGGCTCTGAAGCAAGTTGCTTAAGTTCAAACTGTGGCTCTTCTACTTATTGGTCAGATGACTTTGGCAATTTTCTCAGCCTCTTTGTGTCTTGATTTCCTCAACTATAAAATGCAGACAAACAGTGGTACCTACCTTACAAAGTCGTTGAGAGTAACAAAAAAATACACATACAAAGAAAGCACAGAACTGTGCTTGGCACATGATAAGCAGCAAATACACCTCAGCTGTTATCATTATTCCTAAATGCAACAAAACCTGACATGCAAAGCAAGGGGACATTATCTGTGTCCCTCAGATGTCAACATTAACAAATACTTTACACACCCTTTACATCCCGATGCATCCTTTACAATTCAAACATATCCTCTATAATCTAGATAGATTTTCTATTCTACTCAAAAGTCCAATTGTAGACTGGATGATAAAGAACTAGGTACTACACAAACATCTGTAAGAGTGAATGACTTTCTTTTTACAGGTAGTTTTTGAAAACCTGTTAGACGTTCCTCGGGTTAAAACAATTACAAAGCTATTTTAAACTATACCAGAGTCTCAGAAACCAATCTGGCCAGTCACCCTTCCTACTGTCTGATATCTGGATAATATTCTGCTATGATGATGCCTTCGTTAGTCTGCAGGCTGGGAGCAAAGCACTTTCGCATCTCCAGGCCTGGGGTCGGGGGTGGTGGGCAGCTATCAGCAAGCTTCTCAGAGCCAACCATTCCTTGGGTGTCAGGCACATTCTATCACATCCCTCTTCAAGACTGGGGAAGAGTCAAGCTAAGAGTAACTTTCAGGGTCATTTTCAGAGTTTTCAGGGAGACTCAAATGCCAGCATGCACAATGCTCGTTCTGGCACTGTGATCCTGGAGTGCCACCCAGAAGTCTTCAAACCTCCAATCCTTGAATTTCCTTGAATTTCAGGAAAAGCAGAGCTCGCAGACCACCCATGATGAGCTCTACTCCCACATATACACACAGAAGTGATCAACCCATGACCAAAATGAGGCTATTCTCCCTTCACTTCTAACTCTGACTAATGAAACTTTCCATGCCTCATGCTGACACATTCTAAAATTATTTTTCCAGGACATTCTATTAAGAACCTAGTTGGAGCCAGGCAGACATGGGGGCACATCCCTGTAATCCCAGCACTCGGGAGGCTGAGGCAGGAGGATCAGTACAAGTTCGAGGCCTACCTGGGCTACACAGTGAGTTCAAGGCCAGGCTGAATTACACAGTAAGACTTGTCTCAAAAAAAAAAAAAAAAAAAAAAAAAGAACCTAGTTGGGCTAAGGTCCCCATATCCTCCTTGGGGGACCTCCCTGGACCCCCTCCAGTGACATAAACAACCAGGAAACATGTTTCTCTGAGTTCTATGAGCTACCCTACCAAATTATGTAACTGAACCTCAGAAGGGGCTGTGTGAAGTCTGATTTATAGATGTAGTCAGAAGCAGCACAGGTGAAATAACCTGGGCCTTAAGGTCAGCATCAGAAGGAGGGCTCTTGTGGGATCCCCCATCTTGTGGGACTGGGTCCTCAACCTGTGGGTCCTTCTCCCGGTAGACAGTGTCACAGCTGGTTTGAACTGCAGAGTACATGGCTGGTATCCAATACAGAACGGATGGCTGACTAGTAGAGCACAGAGCGCTCTGTACTCTCTGTACTGAGAAACTGAGCTCGCCCCCTTCCTGTTTCCTTCCCTCTCCCCTTTCCCTCATTTCCTTTTTCTCCCTCCCTTTCCCTGCTGGGGATCAAACCCAGGGCCTCAGACTTTCCCACTGAGCTATAGCCCCAGCCTGAGTTTGTCTCTTCTACTCACTCGATACTCTCTTTCATGTACCACTCCTGTCAAACTCACTTCTGCTGCAGGGCCTTTACAGTCACTCTTCCCCTACCTGGCATTCTCGCCTGACCTTCAGATGGCTGGTCTTTGTTACCACTAAGTTTTCAGTGACCTGTGAGCTCTTCAAAGAGGCTTCTCCTTACTCTTCTCTCTATAAGAGCTAGTTTTCCTTCTGCCTCCCCAGCCCTCTATCCCCCATTCCCTTCCCCTCTCATCCACTTGTTTTACTCTCTTCCTTTCTGCAGAGCTGGGGATCAAACACAGGGCCTAGTGCATGCCAAGCAAGTGCTCTAGCCTAAGCTAAAGTCCCAGTCCGTTCTAATGTCTCCACAGCAAATAGCACTTAGCACTCCCAGATTCGATTTTACTTACTGGCTTACTTCTAAGTCCCAGGAGAACATGGGCTTTCTTTTTCTTCCTACTCCTCTATCCTCAACAACCACATAAGTGCTTGGCATATAAAAAGAGGCCAATACTTTGATTTGGTAATTCAATATTTGATTTCACATTCCTTAAACTCCTGATCTGGTAATTCAACACTGGATTTCACATTCCTAAAAACTCAGGAAATCAGCAGCAATACGTAAGTCACAAACAATAGTCTATTTTTGGTTTTCCCTCATATAGCCTATTTTTAGTTCTTACCAATAGTTACCCTTACGACCTTAAAATAATTCAACAAACACTGCTCTGGTATTATTACCTGAAATTAACAGTTTCATGCAAAGTTCACTCCAGGAAGCAGATGACAAATGTATAGCGTATTGAAAAGCACTAGGGAAGAAAATAAAGGAAGAGCAGTGCAGGATGCTACTCTTTGATTTATTTGTATTTACTTTCTGTGGTGTTAGGGACTGAGCCCAGGACCCTGCATGTGTTAGGCATGTGCGTGGCCAGCCCTTCTGGGTCCTACTGTGGACAGGACACCCGAGGCTGGCCTCTGAGAGAAGCACATCTGAGCAGAGGCTGCAATAAATGAGTGAGCGAGCCACATATATTCCCAAGAAGAACATTCTCAGTGGATGGAACAAAGTACTCAAGACAATGCGTGTGCCCAGGAAGCTCACGTGGCCAGACCATATGACTGAGGGATGAAAAGTAACAGGATAGATGACTTAACCTACACTTTTCAGTTTATCAATTCCAGAAACACTTTTGTCTATCAACTCTCCTTTATAAAATACTATGGTTATTAGTAACATACCTTTCACTCTTGATTTTGTAAGCTCTGTATCAGTTTGGAATACACTTAAAGAAATAGTGACTAAAACCACAAGGTTTGCCAATAACATATTTCATGAAATTGTGATACATTATCAATGTATCCAGCATTTTCATGTTTTTGCTACTATAATTAGCAATTAGATTAATTTTTACATACAGAATTTTTTGAAATTTCCCTGGAACTGCCAGCAGGTGAATTACCAAATCAAAGAACTGAAATTCACATTTGTCAAGTAATATTATAAATCAAAGGTGAAGTTTAGAGGAATTAGGTAATCTGCCCACGATCTACAGCTAGTTAAGGGGCCAAACTTTAGGATCTGAACTCAAGTCTGATTCCTCAGTTCACTGTATCTATTTCCCCAGATTTGTACTCTTTTCAGTACATGTACTTTACACAAAACTATTTCTGTCCATAATTATATAAAAACAAGACTCACTCCTCACGTGTCCAGTCAATCTAGTACAAACCTTTTTATTATTTTTATTATTTTTTTTTAAATTTTACTTCCAAGAACATGTATTGGTACATTGTATTAGTACAAACCTTTTTTTTTTCTTTCAGTGTTGGGACCAAACCTAAGGCCTTGTACCTACTATGCCAAGTGCTCTACCACTGAACTATGGTCACAGCCTGAATCCTCCAACTGGTATAAAAAGCAAAGAGTTAGCCAGGAGTGGTGACCCACATGTGTGATCCCAGCACTCCAAGAGGCTGAGGGAGAAGGACTGCAAGTTTGAGTCCAGCCTGGGAAATTCAGCAACTTAGCAAGACCCTGTCTCAAAATAAGAGATAAAAAAGGAATATAGCTCAGTACAAAGGAGCTGGCTTCAACCCTCATTACCAATCCAATGAATCAATCAATGTGAAAAGTTACAGTACCTATAGAATTATGACTTGAATTTAAACTTGTTGGTAATTTTTTGTTTTGTTTTGTTTTGTTTTGGAGACAGGGTCATACTATGTAGTTCAGGACGGCCTTGAACTTACTCTGTAGCCTAGGCTGGCCTTGAACTTGTGGCGATCCTCCTGCCTCAGCCTCCCAAGTGCTGGGATTACAGGCATGTGCCACCACATCCGGCTCTTGTTGGTAATTTTGTCAAAATATCAAACACAGAACATAAATGGGCTTTTAAAATTATGCTTCTGGCACAGTCACTAAAAGCACTTTAGATTATCCTGACTTATTTCGTTTTGCAACTGAGCAATCTAATGTTCAAACTGAGGTCAAACTACATAGCACGCTAACAGCCATGCTGCAACCATGAACTCCCAGCTGGTTCTCTTTCAGCTCTGTGCTCGCCAATCCACGGGAGAGATGCAAAGCCTCACTAGTGTTGTGCCTTTCAGACAATGAGATTTAAGAAAAAAAAGTCACATTAAAGTTTCTTTCTAATTAACATTGCATTAAAGTTCTTATCCTTCCACCCAAAGTGGCCTATTCTCCATTTCAAATTTAGAATAAAAGAAAGAAACAATACCTTTTTAGTCCATCTCTTAACTCCATTATATCCTTTGGTTACCAGCTGTCTATGAAAAAAGCTGTTGAAGAAGTGAACCTAGAACAGACACCAAATATAAGCAACCAAATTATATTAGGCTATGCCCAGATTTAAGTTCAAAAGAAAATGGAAAATGTTTAAATGCATGAATATAAAATAACAAAAGGGAGGAAAAGTTTATTCTTAAAAATAATGATCAAAATATAGACAATACATTACATGGTTTACAGAAGATTCTGTTCCAAATTTTCATTAGACCACCTTATAGCTGTGGTCTACAGTCAGAACTGCAGTGGGGCAGTAAGCAGATTACCTGAATCCAATCAAGTAGAGAAGCAACCTGACAAATCTCTCCAAATCAGGTGATAAAGTTGAAAGAGGCTATGAAAAAATGAGGGAATGATTACCTTGAACTCAAGGGATATGGATTACAAAATTAACCCCATCTGAAGGATGTGGATTTGGAGATTCCTGTATCACAACTATGAAAGGCCTTAGCGCGGTCATTTCTGGTAAGAGAACTACCCTGGTCACAGGGAACAGGGCTTGTATTCTTAACTTCAGGTTCCTGGCTTACAAGTGGTATCGGCTCATGAGAAATGGTACACAACAGGGATCCTGAAGTGTTTACTCTAACTTTGATGAGCTTGAGGTATCAAGCCGTTTTCTACCGGTTGTCTTAGTGCTGAGGTTCTCAGGGTGTGGTAGCCAGACCAGAAGAATCAGCAACATCTGGGAATTTGGCAGAAATCCAAATTCTCAAACCCTACTCCAGACTGGCTAAAACAGAAACTCCAAGCAGTCTGGTTTTCTAAACCTTCCAGATGATTCTTTTGGTGCTGGTGGGGGGGTTGCTTGCTCTTACTACTTGATCTAAATCACTGACCCTTCCAGATGATTCTGATGCACATTCTTTTGGGAACCATGCAGTTGAACATGGCTGAGAATCACGTGTGTCTCCAGAGCAGCAATTCTGAAGCTTGGCATGCATCAGAATCATGTGGAGGGCCTGCTAAAACCCAGAATACTCGTCCAAGAGTTCTGGGCTGGGGTCTGAGAAAGGTGGTGGTCCTGCTATCTGGGGACCACACTGCGACCCACCACTACATAAATGTCTTTTCAGGAGCTGGCGTGTAGCTTGGTGGTAGAGTGTGTGTCTGCTATGCATGAGGCCTAGGGTTAGATTCGCAGCACTACAAAAACAAATAACTGCTTCTCCTCTATATTCACAATCCAAAATACTTCCATGACCCCCAAATTAGTGGGGATTTCTCTCCAGCACCAAACAAGCAATCAGTTCTGCACTGAACACTAAAACTAGATTTAGGGTTGGGGATTTAGCTCAAGTGGCAGAGCGCTTGCCCAGCAAGTGCAAGGCCCTGACTTCAATCTCCAGCACCAAAAATAAATAAATAAAAGAAACAGATTTAGAAGTAAACGTAGAGATAAGGAAAATAAAACAAACCTTTGAAGTCAATACTTTTATGTTTAAATTTGTGTATGTTTAATCTTTCTGATTAAGTGCATTTGACAAAGAATCTGACAGTTTAGCCTCATGATTCCTTTTTAGAATGCGTAAGAGTGCTGGGAATTTAGTTCAGCAGTTACAGTGCTTGCCTTGCAAGCACAAGGCCCTGAGTTCCATCCCCCGCACCACAAAAAAAAAAAAAAATTGATGTACTCCATAAAGTGGATAAGAGATCTGTAATTTTAAATGTAAAGTTACCAAACATTTTCTGTATTTATAAATATAGACTTTAAATATTTGATATTTATTTATTCATGGTAGGGGGATTAAACAAAAGGCCTTTGCACTAAGCTGTATTTCCAGCCCATTTTCTATTTTGAGACAGGGTTCTCACTAAGTCACTAAATTGCCCAGACTGGGTTTGAACTTGCGATCCTCTCACCTCAGGCTTCCAGACTTCTATAGAGTATTTGAAAAGTTTTTCTGCCCACTGGAGTACTTGGAAAGAAATATTAAGTTTAAATATAATTTTTTTTTTAACCAAGAACATGTACTGGTACATTGTATACATAATGTTCACATTCATCATGGTTATTTTGTACCTGTACATGATGTATCTTGGTTTTT